>KZ651286.1:333084-349561 GCA_001010745.2 Gerris buenoi
TTTTTTTTGTGGAACAGGGGTAGAGTAGAGCATTTTGTTTCTGAAGTTGCATTCAACATGGGGGACCAAAAGAATCGTTTCCCACAAAATGTTCCCGCCTTTTGGTTGTGCCAACTCTAATCTTATAGACTGTAGTTTTTGTTGAATATAAGAAGCTCACTTTCGCTCGCTTCAATTTATATAAGTTCAAATAACTGGTATTATAATACAAGTATATTATTATATTTTTAGTATTGAATTGATGCATAATAGTTGATCATTGTATTATGAAGATTTAAATTTTTAATGATAGATAATTAATATATATAGATATATATTTAAATTAATATCTAAATATCTAATTTGGGAAACCCTAATTGCTGCCCATAAACTACTAATTAATTATATCTTAAATTATAATAAATTAATGTAATTTAAAGTATGTTTTAAATAAGGAAAATGTTACCATGTCGGTTGTTTTTTAAATTTATATATCGAGATATAACGGCCTAAAAGAATTCTGGAAAGTCCCATTACAGGGATAACAATATAACATTGGGAATACCCACGAAAAATACCCTGCCTAACTGACCTAAAAGACTAAAATAAGAACAGGTTTCTTGCGAGAAAGTAATACATTCATTACTGATGAATTTTAAATAACTACCTAAGGGTTTTGCGGTTAGTACCGGAAAACCCTGAATTACAATATAATTTAATTATTATTCTAGTAACGCAATCACACTTAAATTAAAAAATAAAACACGATTTGGATTTTTATAATGGTGGTATTTTAAAGAAAGTCGTGTTGTTTTGTAAGTCGCTTGGCATTATTGAAAATGATTATGATTAAATATTTATATTATATAATACAAATATTGAAAATAAACGAATAAAGTAATTAAAATCGAAGATATTAATCTTGAGATAGTTCTATGGTTGAGTTCCCTTCGATCTTATAATTATAATAAAATAGCACGATTTTAATTTCTTAAAATTATTTTATTTTAATTAAAAAATGTTTAATTATCTCTCTTTAATTTAATTCTGTTCCAAAATATGAATGATTATTAGTTTTATTAATGTTTAACTGCTCAACATAGTTTTAAAACTAATTAACTCATAACCCAACTGATTTAAACATTAAGTCGCAAGTGCTAAAACTCAGTTAAGTGATTTTAAAACTAATAACCCAACTAATTAAAGCATTAAGTCGCCAGTTCTAAAACTGTGTAACTGTGTAATGGTAACCGTGTTCTAACTTATTTAAGTGATTTTAAAACTAATAAACTAATAGCTTAACTGATTTCAGTATTGTCTCCAGTTCTAAAACTCAGTTGTGATTTTAAAACTAATAACTCAACTGATTCAAGCATTAAGTCACAAGTTCTAAACTCAGTTAAGTGATTTTAAAACTAATAACTCAACTGATTCAAGCATTAAGTCACAAGTTCTAAAACTCAGTTAAGTGATTTTAAAACTAATAACACTTCGGATCAAAGCACTTTCATAATTTAATAATTATGTATAGGTTATAAATATGCTTATAACTAAAAAAATAAAATAAATAAACATATAANCACACTCGCATTCAAAATGCTACTTTCCACACTCGACGCGTAATGTACTATTAAATTGAAATATTTGTCTATTACTGCGAACCTTGACATTGTACTGACCATTATAGATTCAATTCATAGATAGAATTTCATTGATAGATCGCTGAGCATTGTCAAGTACATTGATTGTTATAGCAAGTAAATCACATCCGAAGCTCAAGGTTCGAGGAAGTAAAGTCGTTTCGCTTCTATAGTTGGGTGAAAGGTGAATGGAAGTCATGACAGTAATACACAATGATTTAGTGCTGTCCGCGCTGTCGCAATCAAACTTGGCGACTCGACATAATAGCTGTTCTGAACACGCGAAGTTGAATACTCTAAAGACAACTGTAATAAAACCAATGACACTTAATGATATGAAATTATATCCGAGTCTTTCAACGCTTAAATGTTGAATGAATAATTTGAGGAATTCTCAAATATTTTTGTTTCTTATCAAATTGACGAACGAATTAGTGAACGGATTTAAAATTGACACTTCAGTCTACACATGCATAATAAAATGGTCGCTTTTTAGTTTTTATTTAACTAATTATGTAGTTAGATATTAGTTTTAATGTTTTTTTGTTTTTTTTTCAGATTGACGAACGAATTAGTGAACGGATTTAAAATTGACACTTCAGTCTACACATGCATAATAAAATGGTCGCTTTTTAGTTTTTATTTAACTAATTATGTAGTTAGATATTAGTTTTAATGTTTTTTTGTTTTTTTTTCAGATTGACGAACGAATTAGTGAACGGATTTAAAATTGACACTTCAGTCTACACATGCATAATAAAATGGTCGCTTTTTAGTTTTTATTTAACTAATTATGTAGTTAGATATTAGTTTTAATGTTTTTTTGTTTTTTTTTCAGATTGACGAACGAATTAGTGAACGGATTTAAAATTGACACTTCAGTCTACACATGCATAATAAAATGGTCGCTTTTTAGTTTTTATTTAACTAATTATGTAGTTAGATATTAGTTTTAATGTTTTTTTGTTTTTTTTTCAGATTGACGAACGAATTAGTGAACGGATTTAAAATTGACACTTCAGTCTACACATGCATAATAAAATGGTCGCTTTTTAGTTTTTATTTAACTAATTATGTAGTTAGATATTAGTTTTAATGTTTTTTTGTTTTTTTTTCAGATTGACGAACGAATTAGTGAACGGATTTAAAATTGACACTTCAGTCTACACATGCATAATAAAATGGTCGCTTTTTAGTTTTTATTTAACTAATTATGTAGTTAGATATTAGTTTTAATGTTTTTTTGTTTTTTTTTCAGATTGACGAACGAATTAGTGAACGGATTTAAAATTGACACTTCAGTCTACACATGCATAATAAAATGGTCGCTTTTTAGTTTTTATTTAACTAATTATGTAGTTAGATATTAGTTTTAATGTTTTTTT
The DNA here is from genome assembly GCA_001010745.2 of Gerris buenoi. Taxonomy (NCBI): domain Eukaryota; kingdom Metazoa; phylum Arthropoda; class Insecta; order Hemiptera; family Gerridae; genus Gerris; species Gerris buenoi. The sequence goes on from KZ651286.1 coordinate 336,089, forward strand.
GTTTTTTTTTCAGATTGACGAACGAATTAGTGAACGGATTTAAAATTGACACTTCAGTCTACACATGCATAATAAAATGGTCGCTTTTTAGTTTTTATTTAACTAATTATGTAGTTAGATATTAGTTTTAATGTTTTTTTGTTTTTTTTTCAGATTGACGAACGAATTAGTGAACGGATTTAAAATTGACACTTCAGTCTACACATGCATAATAAAATGGTCGCTTTTTAGTTTTTATTTAACTAATTATGTAGTTAGATATTAGTTTTAATGTTTTTTTGTTTTTTTTTCAGATTGACGAACGAATTAGTGAACGGATTTAAAATTGACACTTCAGTCTACACATGCATAATAAAATGGTCGCTTTTTAGTTTTTATTTAACTAATTATGTAGTTAGATATTAGTTTTAATGTTTTTTTGTTTTTTTTTCAGATTGACGAACGAATTAGTGAACGGATTTAAAATTGACACTTCAGTCTACACATGCATAATAAAATGGTCGCTTTTTAGTTTTTATTTAACTAATTATGTAGTTAGATATTAGTTTTAATGTTTTTTTGTTTTTTTTTCAGATTGACGAACGAATTAGTGAACGGATTTAAAATTGACACTTCAGTCTACACATGCATAATAAAATGGTCGCTTTTTAGTTTTTATTTAACTAATTATGTAGTTAGATATTAGTTTTAATGTTTTTTTGTTTTTTTTTCAGATTGACGAACGAATTAGTGAACGGATTTAAAATTGACACTTCAGTCTACACATGCATAATAAAATGGTCGCTTTTTAGTTTTTATTTAACTAATTATGTAGTTAGATATTAGTTTTAATGTTTTTTTGTTTTTTTTTCAGATTGACGAACGAATTAGTGAACGGATTTAAAATTGACACTTCAGTCTACACATGCATAATAAAATGGTCGCTTTTTAGTTTTTATTTAACTAATTATGTAGTTAGATATTAGTTTTAATGTTTTTTTGTTTTTTTTTCAGATTGACGAACGAATTAGTGAACGGATTTAAAATTGACACTTCAGTCTACACATGCATAATAAAATGGTCGCTTTTTAGTTTTTATTTAACTAATTATGTAGTTAGATATTAGTTTTAATGTTTTTTTGTTTTTTTTTCAGATTGACGAACGAATTAGTGAACGGATTTAAAATTGACACTTCAGTCTACACATGCATAATAAAATGGTCGCTTTTTAGTTTTTATTTAACTAATTATGTAGTTAGATATTAGTTTTAATGTTTTTTTGTTTTTTTTTCAGATTGACGAACGAATTAGTGAACGGATTTAAAATTGACACTTCAGTCTACACATGCATAATAAAATGGTCGCTTTTTAGTTTTTATTTAACTAATTATGTAGTTAGATATTAGTTTTAATGTTTTTTTGTTTTTTTTTCAGATTGACGAACGAATTAGTGAACGGATTTAAAATTGACACTTCAGTCTACACATGCATAATAAAATGGTCGCTTTTTAGTTTTTATTTAACTAATTATGTAGTTAGATATTAGTTTTAATGTTTTTTTGTTTTTTTTTCAGATTGACGAACGAATTAGTGAACGGATTTAAAATTGACACTTCAGTCTACACATGCATAATAAAATGGTCGCTTTTTAGTTTTTATTTAACTAATTATGTAGTTAGATATTAGTTTTAATGTTTTTTTGTTTTTTTTTCAGATTGACGAACGAATTAGTGAACGGATTTAAAATTGACACTTCAGTCTACACATGCATAATAAAATGGTCGCTTTTTAGTTTTTATTTAACTAATTATGTAGTTAGATATTAGTTTTAATGTTTTTTTGTTTTTTTTTCAGATTGACGAACGAATTAGTGAACGGATTTAAAATTGACACTTCAGTCTACACATGCATAATAAAATGGTCGCTTTTTAGTTTTTATTTAACTAATTATGTAGTTAGATATTAGTTTTAATGTTTTTTTGTTTTTTTTTCAGATTGACGAACGAATTAGTGAACGGATTTAAAATTGACACTTCAGTCTACACATGCATAATAAAATGGTCGCTTTTTAGTTTTTATTTAACTAATTATGTAGTTAGATATTAGTTTTAATGTTTTTTTGTTTTTTTTTCAGATTGACGAACGAATTAGTGAACGGATTTAAAATTGACACTTCAGTCTACACATGCATAATAAAATGGTCGCTTTTTAGTTTTTATTTAACTAATTATGTAGTTAGATATTAGTTTTAATGTTTTTTTGTTTTTTTTTCAGATTGACGAACGAATTAGTGAACGGATTTAAAATTGACACTTCAGTCTACACATGCATAATAAAATGGTCGCTTTTTAGTTTTTATTTAACTAATTATGTAGTTAGATATTAGTTTTAATGTTTTTTTGTTTTTTTTTCAGATTGACGAACGAATTAGTGAACGGATTTAAAATTGACACTTCAGTCTACACATGCATAATAAAATGGTCGCTTTTTAGTTTTTATTTAACTAATTATGTAGTTAGATATTAGTTTTAATGTTTTTTTGTTTTTTTTTCAGATTGACGAACGAATTAGTGAACGGATTTAAAATTGACACTTCAGTCTACACATGCATAATAAAATGGTCGCTTTTTAGTTTTTATTTAACTAATTATGTAGTTAGATATTAGTTTTAATGTTTTTTTGTTTTTTTTTCAGATTGACGAACGAATTAGTGAACGGATTTAAAATTGACACTTCAGTCTACACATGCATAATAAAATGGTCGCTTTTTAGTTTTTATTTAACTAATTATGTAGTTAGATATTAGTTTTAATGTTTTTTTGTTTTTTTTTCAGATTGACGAACGAATTAGTGAACGCATTTAAAATTAAGTTCTACACATGCATAAAGTTGTCACTTCTTAGTTTTTAATTAACTAATTAGTTAATTATTAGTTTTAGTACATAGTGAAAATATGAGAAAAGTTTTTTTTAAATATTGGTTAATAATTATTGCAGGCATCGTGTGGCTCTTTTATTGAACAGAACGTAATACAATAAATATTGAATAATAAGAAAATAGGTAATATTATGATAGTTGATAGTTAGATAGATGAGGTGATAGGATGATTGTAGAAAAGAGTCGTGTAGTGAGGAATAATATATTATATATGTATATATATGTAACTACATATAAAATGTATCACTTCACAATACAAAAACTTCTGCTCTTATCAGGTAGATATATTACTTGCATGTTTCAATAGATTAAATTAGATGATTTAAGTAAAGTTTTATTATAATCGATACGTTAAAACGTAAGAGATATTGGTAAAAACGTTGTGTTCTCTAATTTAAACGTTTAGGTCCGCTTTTATCGTTTTAGCGATCTTATCTTCATCTTTTGTAGCTGCAGGTTTTACTAAAAAAAATGAATTTAAAAAAATGTTTTTCTCATCAAATAGACAAAGGTAGACATTTTGCCTATCTTAAAATTTCAATCAAAAATGTTCAAGTGAGCATTGCGCGCGATCGCATGGCGCATGGGTGAATAACGTTTTCAAACGAACTCATCCTTGGAATTAGTAGAATGAACATGTGCTCCAAATTTCACCACAATCGGTCAACTTTTACTCAAGTTATCGTCCCAAGTTTCACATACACACACACACACAGAAAGGATGTATATACAGTCTATAAGATTAGAGTTGGCATAATCGAAGGCGGGAAACAACAAACGTGGAGGTGGTTTTGGGGTTATTAAATGGGAAAATCAGTGTTGATGTGTTATATTTTTTTTGTGGAACAGGGGTAGAGTAGAGCATTTTGTTTCTGAAGTTGCATTCAACATGGGGGACCAAAAGAATTGTTTCCCACAAAATTTTCCCGCCTTTTGGTTGTGCCAACTCTAATCTTATAGACTGTAGTTTTTGTTGAATATAAGAAGCTCACTTTCGCTCGCTTCAATTTTTATAAGTTCAAATAACTGGTATTATAATACAAGTATTCNATTGATAAAGAGTATAAATATAAAAATATTTTTATGTTTTCTCATTGTAGAATTTTTTGAATTTCAACAATAATTATGAATTTTTAATTAGTATTATAATATTATCTAAAAATTGATTTTAATTAAAAAAATTATTCATAAAAATGTAAGAGCACTTTTCATATAGATAAAAGTAAACAATGGTTTATGTTCGAAGTGAAGTGGGCGAGTAACGCGTAGCGACCGTGGGATTATTAAAAACAGTTTAGCGCTATCCCCACCATTTTTTTTAAAAAATATGAACAGAAAATTCCAATTAATATAATTAAATTAAATTGTCCCCTATTCTCAATGAGTGTACATAATTATTCTATTGAGAAATCAAATACAATGAATATAAAAGTTGTTTTTCTTGTTGTTATACATTTTTTAATTATGTTAATCAAAGGTCATGGTTTTTAAGAGTAGGGTGTAATAAAATAAATTTGAGTTTTTTTAATTTATTAACTAACATTGTAATAATTGTGTATTGTGTTTTTTATCTGGTATATTGATTTTTTAAGAACCGGAAGAGAACATGATTTTTTTTTTGTCGTTTTTAGATTTTTATATAAATAAGGTGTGCTTTTTAGGTCTGCCACTGTTGGGGATATGGTTCTTTACTAAGATAGTAATCCATTTCTATAAAATGTCCTTAGCATGTTTTAAGGAACCAAATAGCTTGTTTTTAGTTCCTGACCTTTTATTATAATCGATACGTTAAAACGTAAGAGATATCGGTAAACACGTCGTTTTCTCTAATTTAAACGTTTAGGTCTGCTTTAATCATTTTAGCGATCTTTATCTTCATCTTTTGTAGCTGCAGGTTTTACTAAAAAAAATGTTTTTCTCATCAAATAGACAAAGGTAGACATTTTGCCTATCTTAAAATTTCAATCCAAAATGTTCAAGTGAGCATTGCGCGCGATCGCATGGCGCATGGGTGAATAACGTTTTCAAACGAACTCATCCTTGGAATTAGTAGAATGAACATGTGCTCCAAATTTCACCACAATCGGTCAACTTTTACTCAAGTTATCGTCCCAAGTTTCACATACACACACACACACAGAAAGGATGTATATACAGTCTATAAGATTAGAGTTGGCATAATCGAAGGCGGGAAACAACAAACGTGGAGGTGGTTTTGGGGTTATTAAATGGGAAAATCAGTGTTGATGTGTTATATTTTTTTTGTGGAACAGGGGTAGAGTAGAGCATTTTGTTTCTGAAGTTGCATTCAACATGGGGGACCAAAAAAATCGNCCGGAAGAGAACATGATTTTTTTTTTGTCGTTTTTAGATTTTTATATAAATAAGGTGTGCTTTTTAGGTCTGCCACTGTTGGGGATATGGTTCTTTACTAAGATAGTAATCCATTTCTATAAAATGTCCTTAGCATGTTTTAAGGAACCAAATAGCTTGTTTTTAGTTCCTGACCTTTACGTCAATCCTGATCCAGGAATGTATCTAAAAAAATGAGTCTGCCGATGTTTTGAGGTATCCTGAGTCCAAAAAAGTGGATTTTAAAAAATGGCTGTCTGTTATCTGTGAAGGCGCGTAGATTTTGACAAAATGTGGCATACATGTTCAACAAAATCATATTATACCCGAGGTGAACTACTCGTCCGATTTTAATAAATTGGATGGTAGGTTATAATTAGCCCATTCTTTGTCACATCTCATATCTTTCATCCCTTCACAGCATACATTTATTTACACCTATATCTTCAAAAGTACTCAAAGATTTTAATTATATAATTTTGAAATACAGTCTACTTAAATATAAGTCCAACTATATTAGTATTTTTCCAGGGAAAACTCTAATTCCTGAAATATTGCTTAAAAGAAAATTTAAGGGTGAGAGATCGGGTTTAAATCTCCCGCCAGGTGTAATTTTTTGTTTATTACGAATTTTTATATAATATTGACAAATAAATAAATTGAACCGAGAGATCCCAGGATATAAAAGTTTAATTGTATTGGATACAGTTTTTTTACATGCATTTCCACTCATTTGTAATCAAATCATTCTAACGTTATCAAATTTATTATCAATTGCATCAAAATAACCACATGCTCGGTGTTTCTTTAGAAGTTGTTATTGTTTATGTAAACATAACACGTAAGAGATGTTACAAAGGAGGAAGGAAGATATCAAGGATGATTTTGACGTTCGGTTTAATGCTTATAAGAATAAAGACGAGATATGTATCGTTATCAAGGTCGAGGTTTCTAGATCATGCTATGAATTTTACTTTATTTCGTAGAACTCGCAAATATTTCGCTTCGACTTAAATTAAGTTATTTAAAGCATGGACATAACAAATAAACCAGTGTTTGTTTCCCATTTGAAACAAGTTAAAATGATCTAGATGTAGATCAGAAATTCTATTTAAGGTATAATTTTATTAACCTGTAAGGTATAGAATTTAATTGGATTGGTATTTTATTTAAGGCTATTTACTGCTTAAAAGGAATCCTTCATTTATATTACTACATACAGTCATACACTATGCTGATTTAGTCTTAGTAATTACTTCTAGAACGAAAAATTCGTCAGGTTAATGCCGTTTGGGTTTGGTTGATAGCCCGCGATTTATCGGTATAAGTTTTATTAACTCTTGCTTTATCAACGCCTTCATCCTCGTTACAAGCACTATGTATGATAAATATTATTTAGTAAAGAGCTAAACATTCTAAAGGTTAGTTTGGTAAAACTTTCAAGGTATAAAAATAAAACATTTCATTGCTAAAAAGCTTTTTCATTGGAAAAATTAAAATAATTATTAAAAGACATACTAATTTCTTACACAGTAATAACTAATGATAAAACTTTAGTCAGAAGTAGGCCTTTAAAAGACATTATTTTATATTTGCATACTTATATTTATATTATTGCATCGTAATTTATGTTAAAATTAGCGCATTTGTGGTGTTAACACGTTTGACCTTACTTGCAATTTGTACTATAATATATCGCCATATTGTATATTGATAAAGAGTATAAATATAAAAATATTTTTATGTTTTCTCATTGTAGAATTTTTTGAATTTCTTTTCAAGCCTATTGTTGGTACCATTTATACTACAAGCTTCTGCACTCACTAGTTTCTCTTCAACATGCGCACAAACGTAAATTTATTTACACCTTTATCTTTAAAAGTAGTCATCTGTTTTACTTAAGTAATTAAGATGGTTTTTCAAACGTAGCCTGCAGATAGCCCTTGATTAATTTTAACCGTCTGCGCTTTTTAAATGTTGCTAAATTGATACTTTAATTCATGTAAGCAATCAAACAATTTTGACATGTTAAAAAAACGGAGGAAACTATTCGATTGTACTAGCCATTACTGTCAACTACAACAATAACAATAATGGCTTGTAAAAGCATAAAATCAATAAAGTACGTGTTGCGTGAAATGCGAGAAAGCTGTGTGTAACACTAATTGACAGAATATTTTTCCAAGTTCCAAGTGAATTTAATGGCAATTCTAAATAAACTCAAAAGTATACGTCTTTTCACTTTTTAGTAATATAAAATCATAATTGCTCTTATATTGTGCCTTTTTGACCATCTATTGATCTAACTTTTTGACTTTAAAAAAAAAAAAAAAATAAAAACAATACTTTTCCTAATGTAGGTAGTGAGGAAAAGTAAAAATAAAATTGTTTTTAACACCTTAAATAAGAAGGAAAAAGCGGTGTTTTATGAATTTAGAAGCAAAATAAATATTTGTTTTGCATTTAAATCGGCTTAAGATTTCCAACAAAATATCAAGTCGTTAAAAGCTTTGAATGTTTATTTTTTTAATCTTATATTAATAATGGTAAATCCATGTTGATTAAGGCCACGAAATTTATTTTATTTAATGTTTATTTAACTCAATTATATTAAATGCATTATATCTTGTTGGTTTATTATGAATATTGTCGTGAGCAGTAATTATGATGTATAAACATCATGAAACCAAAAAATAAAAAAATATAATTATCAGAGTACAGTGTGCTGGAGTTTCGAGGTGAACAACTATTTAATCTTGCTCTAACGACTTATATTTCCTAGACGATTACTATCTAAAGAATAATATATTATTTTCACAGTGATACCTTAGCCAATAGTATTAGACTTAGGGTACACTTAAGCTATTCATAGGTCGGGTTTTAAAGTCTATATAGACTTGATATGTCCTCCGGAAAGGTTTTTATACAAGACATCCGTATGTTCTTTGGCGTTGCGTGGGTCGTTTCCTATCATTAAATTACCCGTTCAATATTAATTTAATTTATTATTCAGATTAACAATTATATTCCATAATACCGATTATATTTTTTAATATCCAGTTTAAAAAAAAATATGAATAGTTGTTTTAATTTATTAAAATGTCTTAATAATCCAGGAGATGAGAGGAGCCTGCAAAAATAGTGTGTGACTAACATCAATCTAGAATTTTGTGTATAAGTTAATCTTTTAGTGCCTTTTTAAGAATATGTGGTTGGCTTAGTTCGTCTGCGGGACATAGCTTGGCAATAAGAATTTGAAAAAAACAAATCGGTCCAGAATTAGTCAGTAGACCTAAAATCAAGTTGGTGTTAGTTTATCATTTGATACTTATCCACTTTGATTTGTAGAAATATCTGAATAACTTCTATTAAGTGACAAACTATAACACCAACTTGGTTTTTGGTCTACTGACTAATTCTGTACTCATGATTATGGAAATCAAATTATTTACCAAAATGGGCAGGACATAGCCACTCTTCACCGATTTGTTTATTTAAATTGCCTATTGCCAAGCAATATGTCTCACAGACGAACGAAGCCGACCACATATTCCTAATAGGGAACAAAAGATAAATTGACTTATAACACAAAATTCTAGCTTGATGTTAGTCAATTCACGCACTTTTCTGCACGCTATCTCCAAGACTATAACTATAAGAGAATGAAAAATATAAATTTCTGGGTAAAATTGTTAAGGCTCTAATCCTCTTAAAAATAACAATTACGAGCTCATAATCATTAGATAGGCAATTTAAATATATATTATTTCTTACATCATAGTTTAAGCATCAAAAGAATTAATAGGTAATTTATTTTCTTATTACAATTAAGTGTTTAATTTTGCTCNAAATTACGCAAGGAAGCAATGTGTCACACTAATTGATAGACTATTTTATACGAAATTACGCAAGGAAGCAATGTGTCACACTAATTGATAGACTATTTTATACGAAATTACGCAAGGAAGCAATGTGTCACACTAATTGATAGACTATTTTATACGAAATTACGCAAGGAAGCAATGTGTCACACTAATTGATAGACTATTTTATACGAAATTACGCAAGGAAGCAATGTGTCACACTAATTGATAGACTATTTTATACGAAATTACGCAAGGAAGCAATGTGTCACACTAATTGATAGACTATTTTATACGAAATTACGCAAGGAAGCAATGTGTCACACTAATTGATAGACTATTTTATACGAAATTACGCAAGGAAGCAATGTGTCACACTAATTGATAGACTATTTTATACGAAATTACGCAAGGAAGCAATGTGTCACACTAATTGATAGACTATTTTATACGAAATTACGCAAGGAAGCAATGTGTCACACTAATTGATAGACTATTTTATACGAAATTACGCAAGGAAGCAATGTGTCACACTAATTGATAGACTATTTTATACGAAATTACGCAAGGAAGCAATGTGTCACACTAATTGATAGACTATTTTATACGAAATTACGCAAGGAAGCAATGTGTCACACTAATTGATAGACTATTTTATACGAAATTACGCAAGGAAGCAATGTGTCACACTAATTGATAGACTATTTTATACGAAATTACGCAAGGAAGCAATGTGTCACACTAATTGATAGACTATTTTATACGAAATTACGCAAGGAAGCAATGTGTCACACTAATTGATAGACTATTTTATACGAAATTACGCAAGGAAGCAATGTGTCACACTAATTGATAGACTATTTTATACGAAATTACGCAAGGAAGCAATGTGTCACACTAATTGATAGACTATTTTATACGAAATTACGCAAGGAAGCAATGTGTCACACTAATTGATAGACTATTTTATACGAAATTACGCAAGGAAGCAATGTGTCACACTAATTGATAGACTATTTTATACGAAATTACGCAAGGAAGCAATGTGTCACACTAATTGATAGACTATTTTATACGAAATTACGCAAGGAAGCAATGTGTCACACTAATTGATAGACTATTTTATACGAAATTACGCAAGGAAGCAATGTGTCACACTAATTGATAGACTATTTTATACGAAATTACGCAAGGAAGCAATGTGTCACACTAATTGATAGACTATTTTATACGAAATTACGCAAGGAAGCAATGTGTCACACTAATTGATAGACTATTTTATACGAAATTACGCAAGGAAGCAATGTGTCACACTAATTGATAGACTATTTTATACGAAATTACGCAAGGAAGCAATGTGTCACACTAATTGATAGACTATTTTATACGAAATTACGCAAGGAAGCAATGTGTCACACTAATTGATAGACTATTTTATACGAAATTACGCAAGGAAGCAATGTGTCACACTAATTGATAGACTATTTTATACGAAATTACGCAAGGAAGCAATGTGTCACACTAATTGATAGACTATTTTATACGAAATTACGCAAGGAAGCAATGTGTCACACTAATTGATAGACTATTTTATACGAAATTACGCAAGGAAGCAATGTGTCACACTAATTGATAGACTATTTTATACGAAATTACGCAAGGAAGCAATGTGTCACACTAATTGATAGACTATTTTATACGAAATTACGCAAGGAAGCAATGTGTCACACTAATTGATAGACTATTTTATACGAAATTACGCAAGGAAGCAATGTGTCACACTAATTGATAGACTATTTTATACGAAATTACGCAAGGAAGCAATGTGTCACACTAATTGATAGACTATTTTATACGAAATTACGCAAGGAAGCAATGTGTCACACTAATTGATAGACTATTTTATACGAAATTACGCAAGGAAGCAATGTGTCACACTAATTGATAGACTATTTTATACGAAATTACGCAAGGAAGCAATGTGTCACACTAATTGATAGACTATTTTATACGAAATTACGCAAGGAAGCAATGTGTCACACTAATTGATAGACTATTTTATACGAAATTACGCAAGGAAGCAATGTGTCACACTAATTGATAGACTATTTTATACGAAATTACGCAAGGAAGCAATGTGTCACACTAATTGATAGACTATTTTATACGAAATTACGCAAGGAAGCAATGTGTCACACTAATTGATAGACTATTTTATACGAAATTACGCAAGGAAGCAATGTGTCACACTAATTGATAGACTATTTTATACGAAATTACGCAAGGAAGCAATGTGTCACACTAATTGATAGACTATTTTATACGAAATTACGCAAGGAAGCAATGTGTCACACTAATTGATAGACTATTTTATACGAAATTACGCAAGGAAGCAATGTGTCACACTAATTGATAGACTATTTTATACGAAATTACGCAAGGAAGCAATGTGTCACACTAATTGATAGACTATTTTATACGAAATTACGCAAGGAAGCAATGTGTCACACTAATTGATAGACTATTTTATACGAAATTACGCAAGGAAGCAATGTGTCACACTAATTGATAGACTATTTTATACGAAATTACGCAAGGAAGCAATGTGTCACACTAATTGATAGACTATTTTATACGAAATTACGCAAGGAAGCAATGTGTCACACTAATTGATAGACTATTTTATACGAAATTACGCAAGGAAGCAATGTGTCACACTAATTGATAGACTATTTTATACGAAATTACGCAAGGAAGCAATGTGTCACACTAATTGATAGACTATTTTATACGAAATTACGCAAGGAAGCAATGTGTCACACTAATTGATAGACTATTTTATACGAAATTACGCAAGGAAGCAATGTGTCACACTAATTGATAGACTATTTTATACGAAATTACGCAAGGAAGCAATGTGTCACACTAATTGATAGACTATTTTATACGAAATTACGCAAGGAAGCAATGTGTCACACTAATTGATAGACTATTTTATACGAAATTACGCAAGGAAGCAATGTGTCACACTAATTGATAGACTATTTTATACGAAATTACGCAAGGAAGCAATGTGTCACACTAATTGATAGACTATTTTATACGAAATTACGCAAGGAAGCAATGTGTCACACTAATTGATAGACTATTTTATACGAAATTACGCAAGGAAGCAATGTGTCACACTAATTGATAGACTATTTTATACGAAATTACGCAAGGAAGCAATGTGTCACACTAATTGATAGACTATTTTATACGAAATTACGCAAGGAAGCAATGTGTCACACTAATTGATAGACTATTTTATACGAAATTACGCAAGGAAGCAATGTGTCACACTAATTGATAGACTATTTTATACGAAATTACGCAAGGAAGCAATGTGTCACACTAATTGATAGACTATTTTATACGAAATTACGCAAGGAAGCAATGTGTCACACTAATTGATAGACTATTTTATACGAAATTACGCAAGGAAGCAATGTGTCACACTAATTGATAGACTATTTTATACGAAATTACGCAAGGAAGCAATGTGTCACACTAATTGATAGACTATTTTAATCGAAATTACGCAAGGAAGCAATGTGTCACACTAATTGATAGACTATTTTTTATCTTGATGTGGTGGTACTTTATCATCACTATTTTTTTTCTCTCCTTATATATTTTATCATAGTAAAACCCGATAACTACTGATTTTATTAACTTCTATTAAATAAAGTATAGGAATAAAATAAATTGTTTCAAAACTAGTTTTTAAAATATATAGCTTCTGATTCACTAAATAAAAGGAAAAATACATGGTCGTTAAACTAAGAGAGATTTAATGTTATTGACATCTATTTTAAAATAAACAGAGTGTATAAGAAATATTATCCAGCAAGTAATTATTATGCACCGATTACTTCGGAATATTTTTACTCAAGCCACGTCAGCAAATTGTACCTCCGATTTGAAAGAGAGTATTTTTCCAGTCTGATTATTTTTAAAAACAGTTTACTAGAAACAGCTTAAAACTTTTTTTTATTTTTTTATTTCGAATCTGATTTTTTTCTAATTGATATTAATAGGAAAAATATTTTAGATAATTATCTTCCACATTTATATGATGTGTTTTTAAATCCTTTATATTAACTTCACTTTTGTGCCTGGGTGCCTGGGGGAGTGGGTGCCTGGGGGAGTGGGTGCCTGGGTGCCTGGCGTCAACATTTTTGGAAGGCTAGTTAACCCTCTTCTACTTATCCGATCGAGCTGAAACTTGGCACATAGACTCTCTACCAATACAACAACATTTTAACAAATTAATTAATTAATTAAATTTAATTAATTAATT
>KZ651286.1:374918-393915 GCA_001010745.2 Gerris buenoi
ATATATTCTTTCAGCAGCAGAATATAAATAAAATAAATTTATATTAATTGAGGTTAAAAGGGTCATAATATAAATAAATTATGAGTATATTTATTTTTTTTCTATAATGTAATTGTGGTTTACAGACTTAAGGTAAGGTTATATTGTCACAGCTGTTTTATTTCTAACCTTGGTGAATAAAGAGTCAATGTACAAGGTTGCTTTCAGGACAGGAAGTACCAAAATATTATCACCTGTTATAAATCACTATTATAGTTATAGGTCTTCTCGTCTGAATTAATTGACGCGATGAAGACAAGATATGAATTTTAAAAAGATAATATAATTTAAAAACTCATTAATTGGACGAGTTTAGAAATGACAATTATTGTTAATTTATTCTTTATTTTTTTAATAATATCATTATTAATTAAAAAAAACGTGTCAGTGTAATATTGATGATATTAATTTACAGCACGTGCATATATTATGTTGCAAATGCATTATTCTTGTTCGGTAATTAAATGATAATTTACAAAAAAAAAGGAAGATAATTTACATATTAATATTGTTTTAAAGACTATGAAATATTTAAATGTATCAGAAAATTCGTAACAAAACGATGCTAATGAACTTTTTTTGTGGGAAAAAAAGATTATTTTTATCATTTAATTTTAATTTAGTAAATAGATCATTTACTCATATAAAATACTTTATTCATATTAATATAACAGGAAACGTAAATTATACAGTCCCTCCCTCCCCCCTTTTAATAAAAACTCAATATGTTGCTGACGCCATTTATAATGCCTCAATATGCTGCTGACGTCATATAAAGCCTCAATATGTCACTGACGCCATTATATAGCCTCAATACGTCAACTATAGCTCAATATGTTTACTATAGCCTCAATAATATTTAAAATCAAAATAAATTTGGATATATGTAATTTATTCGTAGAATCACTAGTGCAGAATAAAGAAAATCTCTTCATTAAGAGTAACATTTTAAGGGATATGAAGTTAAAATTGGAAATATGAAACAAATAGGAACTATTGAGGGTACTAACAAACATGTAGTACCCTTTAGCAAAGAATAATTGTGCTTTTGCGATGGTCAAAACAATGAGCGGGAAAGCGAGACATGCCCGTTAGGCCTGGGGTATTTGAGAGGCCTATTTCTGGGAGCCTTGGGCAAATAGCTGATAATTTAGGGCCTAGGGTATGGGGCATAGGGCGTAGGGCTTGTGGCCTAAGCTGGAGGCAATGGGCTAGGTATAAGGTACCTGGGGCCGGCTTTCTGGGGCAAAAGGACTGGAAAAGTAGGTAAAAAGTACCTGTACACCGCGAATGAACTTACTTAACCATTATAAGAATATCTTAATGACATTAGGAAAAAGCTTGTGTTTTTTAGTTTCCGACTTCAAGGCGCGAAGTGCCGAATTCTTAAATTGAAATTTATTCACATTTTGAAGTTTTATAGGTTCTTATCAGTAAAGATACTTTATATAGCTATTTTATAAGTTTTTTTTTTTCTAAGCGAATGATAGTTATTAAATATTGTTTGAACTTAACTTTATGAAATTAAAAATATATTTAACTAGTACATAATATATTTTATCTTAGTTTCACCTACCATAATCTTCTAAATTATCAATAAGATAATTGAGTTGCAGAGCTCTCATACTCAGCTTCCTGGCTGTTCCTATGTTTGATTTTTTGACAGTTTTACTTTATAGTAAAGAAATAACTAAATTATTTAACTTTTTATTATGAGAGGAACAGCAGGCTACTCATCAAGGTTTGAGAATATCCCAATTATAGGGATGAAATATCACCTTTATTGAAAAATCGTTTTATTACCCCTGAAGACACCTCTAAAAAATATACATATAAAATATAAAGGGGACAATTCAAAAAAGAAAAAGGAAAAATGAATTAAGTTATTATTATTTTCTAATGTAAGAATGAATTATGGGTCACATGATAATTATAAAAAACAAATTCATTTTTGCTTTTACTTTACACCTAATTAAGAAAAAACCTAATATATATGTACAGTATGAAAAATAGATCATTTTTATGTTTCCTGTCTTTTTAGACTCGACACACTTAAAATTTGAATTATTTACCATGCAATTGAACATAAGGCAGAGCTGTTTAGACCGGTTTATCCTAATCTTATAATTCTCTCATTATAAAATATTGATTTATAACAAATCCTACGCATTTTCAATTTGAAAATGAAAATAAATTGCTTCTCGAATATTTCTTAAACAAGTCTGATTTATTTATTTGCATCCGTTCGTCCGTTCGTGTAATTATATAAGTAAATTATTTGTTTTTCCAAATGTACTTACTGTCTTGTATTTATTTAAATGTTGCACACCTGTATAATTTACAAGACAAACTCAGAACTAGCTTGTTCTGTAACATCTAGTAACAGCGTAATTTCATAAAGATTGTATAAAAAGCGTTAAGTATTTTATCCTCTTTCTAGTGACAAGATATGTGCTAAATACCGTCCTAGGTTAATTGGAAAGAACTGTTACGAAATTGTATTAAAATTTATTTATTTTTTTTCACTATTGTAAAAATAATTTCAGTATTAAAAATATGAAAAACACAAGATATTGCTGACGAACTGTACTCGTATAAATATGGACAAACGTATTAATAGCTGAAGTGACATTTTCTCTGAACGAAATACCTATTTATTTTAAAACCACCGTCCTAGAAAAATCCAGAACTTTTTTACTATTCGCTAAAAAGCTTTGTTTTTTCCTAAGAAATATTTTCTTTAATTACTTATAGCATAATTGCGGCTTTTAAAAAAAAAAAAATTGGATTAAATATGTCTTTTGTTAAAATCAGCTCGTTTTCACAAATTAACAATTTTGACGTTAATGGTGCATTATATTATTTGTAGGTGAAGGTACTCTATTCTCTATACTCTATATACTATACAGGTTGATTAGCGATATATTATGTCCAAAAATAAATAGGGTGAATCTTAAAATCATTGGTTACAAAAAAAAACATCACAATATAGCTTTAAAAGACGTTTCTTTTTACTTTCAGCGAATTTCACTAAAAATTCCGCCTTATGAATGGGTAATAATATTAATATTGATGGAAACTTTAGTAAATAAGGATGTTTTTCCTGAATTCCTACAAGTTTAAGCTTGATTCTCTAACAAGTTATGGAACCACAAAAAAAATTGTAACCATTCATTTTTTTTCATGTAATTTGAACATTAATACTCTATGTTTCTTGATTGATATTATAATGTTAAATGCATTTATTTTTTTTAGTGAAATATAGGTATTTCAAATAGAAATCTATATGTTTAGGATATTTGAAGTATCCAATTTAATAAAGGTGAGCATGTTTTATAAAAATACTGACTTATTAATCAGATTTCTGTTGAATTATTAATATGTTTATCTTCTAAGCAACGCAATATTAGTTCATCATACATTCATTCGACGAAATCAACATTGAATACTTATCTCACACCTTTGGGAAACGAAAACAATATATAACAGTTTAGAGATCATACACTTACAGTAGTTGGCAAAACGCAAGTGACAAACAATTCGGCTACGTTCACCACCTGCTAGTATGATATTAGTCACGTCATTTTCATTCGTAAATAGTTGGCAAACATAAACAATAAAGCAATTATAATACATATTATAATAACCTTGTTAGTTTCAAAAATATTTACTTATTGAAAAAAAAAAATCACACTTAAATATGTTTTCCTTTACTTAAATTGCAGACATTTTATTAATGAATTCGGAAGGAAGTTGATCCAACTTACATTGCAGTCTAATAAAGAAACGAAACAATGAAAGCTAATATGGTATGCATGTTTTTCTCATGAGTAACATACAATTACAAATATAATTCATACGTTTCGTTGATCGTATAAATAAACATAATTATTTTTAATTGATTGAATGATGAACTTGAATGGTGTACATTTATTTCGTCAAATGATTTAATTATTTGAAGATGAAAATATTTCAAATATGTGCAAATGTTTGTTTAAAATAATTTAACTCTATTTTTTTCCTCGTTATTTTTCTTTACTTTAGACAACTTGCTAATTCATAGCTGACGTAATATATTAAAGAATAGATACTAAGTGAATCAATTTCCTTATACAATTATTTAAAAATAAAAAATAAAAAAACTTTTATTTGAAATCTATTGAATTGATTTTGCGCTTCATTCAAGTCACTTGTTTGAGCGTATAACTGTATTGTTATATTGGTTTGTTCGAAACGGAAAAACAGTTTATACGCTATTGTGGCCTTGTTTTAACAAGCCTGTGGCTTCGGAACCAGCTTTATTTGATATTTTTATGCCCTTTTGCAGCCTTGAATGAGATCTGTGGCTATTCTTAAACTTCACAACATTGACCATATGGCCTCAGTAAAAAAATAAAAATCCCGATTCCTAATAAAACATGGGAATCAAGATTTTTAAAAACATATCTCTTTCTTACCTTCTCTTATATATAAAGTATATGAGGATATATAAAGAGTAAGTATTGTGGTAGTATATAAGAGTACATATAAAGAGTAAGTATTGTGGTAGTATATATGAGTACATATAAAGAGTAAGTATTGTGGTAGTATATCTAAGAGTACATATAAAGAGTAAGTATTGTGGTTGTATGTATAAGATTACATAATAATATAAAGAGTAAGTATTGGGGTAGTATATATGAGTACGTTATAAAGATTAAGTTTGTGGTAGTATATATGAGTACATATAAAGAATAAGTATTGTGGTAGAATATAATACATATATATAAGAGCAAATATAAAGAGAAGGTATATTGTGGTCAGTATTCAGTATATATAAAGAGTAGGACCTACTCTACAAGTAGAAGAGTAGTGGTATAAAGATTAAGTATTGTGGTTGCGCAAGAATTAATTTTGAGTTTTTGATGGATTTAAAAGTCTCTAAAAATCCAAAAAAAAGTCTTCTTTCGTCTCTGCGGACGTGTGCCTAAACAGCTGGTAAAATTTGGAATACATTTTCAAAATTCGGTTACGAAATCGAGTAATGAGTGTTAGCCATAAATTTGGGGATCCTACCTGTCAGATAACTGGCTGACATGATGTCAATTCAATATTTTGATGTTAACTTGTTATATTTACATTACTAAATAAATCATTCTTTCTTTGAGCTTACACTGATTAGCTTACACTACCCAAAATATCATAGTGATACGTTCATTTAAAATTATATTTATGTTTGAACGATCATCATAACGATATAAAATTCATAGAATAGTTTTATTTGCTATAAAATTTTCCGAAATATTTAAGTTGGCAATTGTTTAGCTACATATTTCTTAAAATAAATTAATTTTATCTCAGCGCGTAGGCTTATCAGGATGGTTTCATAATCGAGTAATCGGTATTTCGGTGGTGACCACGTCATAGTGAATAATGTTACCACCCTGAAGATGCCTCTTTCACAGGCGACGAAACGTCAAAAACTTCATCAACTGTGACGCAATCATCACCGTAAGACCTAGAACTCCATTAAGTAATTTTAGCTAGTATAATTGATTTTTTAAAGCTCATTCATGGTTAAATTATATATGCATATATATTGTGATACCTATCACAACTCATTATACAATTAATTATATAATTAAACAATTAGAAAGTTCTTATGCGTTAATTATTGTGTATATGAGTTATTTTATTAGAATAATTTTATTTTATTAATGATTATTATTTTTATTAATTACTTTTATGCATATTAATTAACACATAATTGTTTTAATTTGTTTACACTGCAATGAGAAAGTGTAATTCGCAGTTTAAGATGCAGCTATATTAGAATAAGCAGTTAGCTGCAATTAAGAAATTAATAATTATATAATATTAACAAAAAGATCAATGAATGACTTTTGAATTATACTTATATAAGATATAAGTGATTTTCTATTAATATATAATTCAAATTCAGACATATTTATGATGATCGATTAGATACTTGGATCTTTATATACATATATCGTACTAAATACATGTTTATTTATTTATTTTACTTACTTTAATTAATCTTATAGTTACTCTACGATAACTTATGTGTACATGTTGGCAGACTATTGAAATTTTATGCACATGTTTCCTATTAGTTACATATGTTTTAAATATTATCTTGAACACGTGATATTATTACAATTCTTTAATAATGATGTAAGCCATGTGTGATGTTACTACTATATTCCTACTTGCTATGTTAGAACATGTAATAACAAATAATAAGTCTTCTAAGAAAACTCCTAAAACATTTTTTGATAAACATTTTTTTTTATTGCGATTCAAAACAATTTTGGATTTTAAAAATGTAACAAATGGACTGCAAATGCCGAATCAAGAAATTAAATATAACTCTAAATTTAGGGATGCTGGCTACTAAAACTCTAAACATATGTACTTCGTTTGAATACGAATTAAACCATAAAAGCTGTTAAATTCGCAGTATAGTTATGAGGTTTCTTTACCTTGGTCATTTAGCAAAATTCAATCACAGATAACGCTGATGTTATAAATGGTGAAGACGGAATAGTTACTAAAATACTGTTTTTGATCTGCCATGTTGCATTGCTTAAAAATAAGCAATGTCCTTTCTTCCAGGAAATTTGCTAGGGACAAGGCACATAACCGTCCAAGGTATAAAGGAAATCTCCCCTTAATAAGAAATGTAGTTTATTCCAAGAATTGTGCTAAGGGCAAGGCGCATAAGAGTCCAAGGTATTAAAGTATTTAGGGATTAAGGGAACCTCCCCTTAATAATAAATGTCCTTTCTTCCAGGAATTGTAAAAGGGTAAGGTACATAACTGTGCAAGGTATAAAGGAAATCTCCCCTTAATAATAAATGTCCTTTCTTCCAGGAATTGTAAAAGGGGTAAGGTACATAACTGTCCAAGTAATTCATGGAAACTTTCCCTCTATACGAAAAAATTCTTCGAGTTTTCTTGACGGAATTCTCTATAAAGGTAGTTCATTTTGCAATTAATTAAGAATAGTTAGTTCTCCTGATAAAAATATATTTCTTGAGATAAATGAGCATAATGTGAAGTATATTTAGACATGCGTCACCTCAAGCTGAGATTTGTGTAGAACCGATTCAACGCAAACGTCTTCAACTGAATCGTAAATGTGTTGAGTACCTTCCTATTCAACACTTCATGTCGCACACGACATGTTTTTTTAAGTATTTATTCATTCATTACTTTGAGTTTAGATATATTTTTACATACTTTTATGTAACACCGAAGTCTATGAAAGTTGACATTTAAAAAAAAAATATCTGTTGCGACTTAGCGTATTTAGATATGCATTTGTTATTTAGATTTTTTTTTAACTTTTAATTGATCAATTTGTTTTTTTTAAATGTAGGTGGAAAATGACGAATAAACATATAATTTAAGTATGATTGAGCTTTCTTACAAAATATAAATATGATGATTTGTGCTTGTCAGTAATAATTGTATGTAATAATCATTGTGGTTTTTTAATATTATCATATCTGTATCTCGGTGACTAAATTTTTTTCATGGGAGAACGACTTACATGATTTCTTTGGCACTTCTCATTGTTATCCGTTGTTATTGTATAGTGAAAGGAAATAAAAATTGGTATTTAATAACTCTCTATCATATATTTTATTCTTGTTTCATCTACCGCAATATATTTCAACTTAGTTAAAACTGAAGGTTGTCAATTTAGCGAGTTTTATCACAATTTTAATGTCGATAAGGTAAGTAGAAAAATGACCTCTACTGGGTGTTACGCGTCAGGTTTGCATTTCCTCACTCCTTGCAATGTTTGTAAACTTCCTTGTATCAATATAACTAAATACTTTAATTATTTGTAATGGATTTGCAACATCGTAATTAAAATAAAAGTAAAATGTAGTTATACACCGAAAATTTCTTTGTTTTTACTGTTTTTTTATATGCTTAAAAACGTTATGTTTAAGTAATAGTTCCTAGATTACTGAATCCGGTAGGTCAATGCTCATAGTGAAATGGTTTTACGAATCTCTGTAATTTCGTTATCACTCACTACTTAAAGTATTTTTAAAGTAGATAATCATCTGAATAAATATTTTGGAAATTTATCCAAACAAATAAGAAGAAATAAATGAAGAGATAATGGATAAACACTAAGCTTTAGACGAAGAGGTGAGGTAAACACAAAGATGTAGAAGAAATCGTAGGTAAATACTAAAATTAGAATAGAATAAATATGTTAACACCTAATGAGTCCAAATTTATATTTTCTGAAAGCAGTCTTAAAAAATTTTGGTCCGTACCAATCTTGTCAAAGAAGTTTTTAGTGCTAGCTGGTATAGTCCTTTTGATCCAAACCACAATCAATATATTTTATAATCTCTATCACCATGAGCCGCTCGAAATCTATCTTTATAAAAATCAGTGCACTTCTCATAGATGATCTTCTTCGCCTCATGTATTTTGTAGGATTTCTCTATCATTGGATTCATATCTGGTGGTAGGGTCAATAATAAGGGCAGTATATTGTCCGGATGGAATGCTNTGTGCGATTTTCTCATTATAAGGTATAATTTAGTTATTTTTAGTTGTAAGGTATAATTATAATCTAAGTTGACATAAAAGAACTGTGGTTATGCATATGCATATGTAATAATACTTATGTGGGTCGATTATAAACGGGCTTAATTCGATACTTTAAAAATACCAGAGTAATGCATTTTATTATTATTCTGCACAGCCCCCCTCCCCCTTATCAGAATGCATTTCATCCAATGTTTAGTTATTTTTTTCCCCCAGTATCGTAGAATGAACGAGAGCATATGAAGCCAAGTTGCTCAAGAATTTAGTCTCAGAAGTCTGGAGCGTGGGGTGAAACTCGTTAGACCAAACTTTTATCTTTCTCCATGGGCGGACATATTCCATGAACTTACACTGAAATTGGCGACGAATTCCAACCTGTTTGACTTTTTTCAAGGGTCAAGTTTCTTGACCCGGCGCCAGCCATCAGCCTCAATGAATTCTTGCGCAACTGGCTTCATATCCGCTCTCATTCACCATTCTACGATACCAGGATAAAAAAATGAATCAGTCGTTGGGACACATGCATTCTGAAAGGAGGGTTCTGTGCAAATAAATGAAAAAAAGTAATTACTCTTTTAATTTTTTTTTTTTTTTTTTTTTTTTTTTTTTAATAAATGATCGAAAAAGGCTCGTTTATTTTTTATCAACATATGCGTATTTACTGTTTTGCGTATAAGATATAAAACAAATAATTAGGGGTTTAAAAATGCAATCTACTTATTAACCAATAATATATCTTCAGATTTGCATGAACTCTCAGTCAGCTTAATATTTGTTGAGTCTGTAATTAGTGTTTGTAGAAATAATATTTCAGTTCACCCCTCGAAAAATTAGTTACTATTTCTAAAGCTGTTATTGATCATTGCGATACGAATAACATGTTATACATACGTTCTGTTTGCTTAAACAGTTGGGATTAATTTATTGTTTATTGGCTTTGGCAGTTTAGGCATTAAAAACAAGGCCACTCAAGAAAAATCAAATTAAATTACTTCAATGATTTCTGAGTATAATAATTACATGTTATTCTTACATTATGCTGCACCATATTATTAAACGATGATTTTTTAGTTATGCAGCAAAATGATAATCAAATCAAATTTATTGAAGGTAAAAATAAATGTGGTTTTTTTCAATATCTAAAATTAATGTATATTCATAGAATTTGTGTTTTGTATTTGCATAATACGATGCTTTTATGTATAATACATGAATTGTTCTTAAAGTTGTTTATATAGTTTGAAAAACAAACAAGTCTACTTTTCTGTTTTTTGTGAAAATATTCTTACATCGTTTGTGGTTTTATTAAATGTGTATAAGAGAAGAAACACACAGACCGACAGACAAGACAGACAGATAGACAGATAAGAAACAAAATTTGTTGAGGAATGTCTAAAACGTGAAATAAGCGTTTGTGAATTTAGAGAGGAAAAATTTTAATCTTCGTTTTGATATCAATTAAATTTGTCAATCCATAATAATTTCAAAAAATCAGTCCGAGACAACTCAGACAAACTTTCTCATATATGAGTTCATATTACTTAGCCCAGTGTTTTCCATTTATCTGTTTTCGTATATTTATTAAATATTACTGAACATTTCATCAAAATTTACCATAAAAATAACTTCTCCCAGGCTAATAATCGAACCCGGGCTCACTCTGTCCGAGTTTTTAGCTATTTTCTCAGGAACTAGATTTTTCCCGGCAAAACGGCTTATATCGATAGATTCGTATTTAAATGGGCTATATTATAAAAAAAAATTATCAAAATCGTCGGAACCGTTTTCGAGAAATAATTTTTGGGGTTTTTGGGGGGTAGCGCCCCCAAATTAGTAGTAAGTATAGGGTATGATTTTTCTGAACAAGTATGCCAAATTTAGTCAAAATCGGCCCAGTAGTTTAGGCTTTAGGCGTCTGCACAGACGACAGACACACATTTTTTTAAAAAAAACTTTTTTTGGACTCAGGGGACCTCAAAACGTGTAAATCCATCAAAATTTCAAAACCGAATTTTTGCGCCATCACAATACTTTCTCTTTATATGAGAAAGTAAAAAGAATATAAATCATAACATGACATATAAAACAAACAGAACAGAACATAAAAATATCAAAATAGCATTTTCTCGCAAATACAATTATTTCTATTTATGTGTACACTACGTACATGAGAAAGAAAAAAAAGGATGGTAAATAAAATTGAAAGTTTTATCAGTGTATGAGTGTTGAAATGTTTTTATCATTCTTGTCTCACTCAGTTCTTGAACTTCTTTGTTCTTTGTGTTTCCCCTTCTAATTTCTTTTCTTTATTGGCACTGATACTGGAATTTTTCTTAATGAAAATTCTATTTAATACTTCAGGTCTATTATTACATTTTACTTTATACATATTTTTCTTACATATGTTTAAGCTAGAGATTTGATAAACTTGGAATACTACATTAAAATTAGAACTTACACAAGATTGAAAAATCCAGATATGAATTTCAAATCTATTTTAGTTTAATTCTCAAGGGAGCTCGTCACTTATCACGATAATTATCACTGGCTTGATCTTCACATAGATTAAACTACTGTACGTTGTTGGGATACAGTTAAAAATCAGTTTTAGCTTCAGCTCTGAAGCTAAAAATTTTAAACTTTTACAAATTTAGAGGAAATATAAAGCCGCATCTGACGCAAGATACATAATTTGTAGATTAATAAATTACTTTGTTGTATTAACTTGCAAAAATTTCAAAAAATCTTCGGAAATACTTTCGAAGAATAATTTTTAATAAAAAAAAAAACAACTTTTTTTTCTCAGTTTTTGGGGGATAGCTTCCTCAAATTTACATCTACAATTTCTCTCTTGTGTTTGCCATGTGGTATGATATTTTTTTTTTATAATTTTCTTAAAGAAGTGTCGTTACAATGTAATATCGAACCTATACGCTCCCCTTTGAGTAAAGGTACATTTTATATAATAATAATTATTCTCCTGCGTAATTATTTAGTTCCACTTTATTTTTTAATTATCTTAATTTTTTATAGCAATCATTTAATTTTTTATCAAAGAGCAAATGAATTATATTTTATTTAAAATTAATTTATTTTACATTTAATGAAAAAAAAATTTCAGAGAAGTACAAAAATGAATACACTTTATCAGAAAATCAGTGCTAAAAAATCATAATTTTGGTTATCAGCTCCGATTGATTCACAACAATCAAAAGTATAATGTTTTGAAATACTTGTCAGAGCTTGGTGCCACACGCGCAAAGTTAAAATAGGTTTTCTTAATTTTATAAACTCTAACTTATTTAATTAAGCGAATCAAATAGCGTGAAACAAATGCCAGTTTTGTTATTCGTCAATCTAGAAATTTCTATTAGTTTTAGAACAATACTTGATCATGACAGATCTTCTTACAGATTTGTAACAAAATTTATCAACTTTGTTTATTTGATTAAATAAATATAATATTGGGGCACTTGTTTAGATTGTTACTCCCCATATAAAAAAAACAGTGGGGAGTAACAATCTAAAGAAGTTGTACGGAATGTTTTTTTTTGGCTTTTACTTCCCTTATCAAAATATAAGTAGGATATTCCTTAGTTCTAAAGTACATTGGACTAAACATTCTTTTTTCTTAATAGTTATTTAGTCAAAGTCATATTCATTCAAAAACAACAAAGGGGGGAGGGGGTAACAATCTAAAGAAGAATCGAATACAGATGAGTCGTCTGCACACGAAAATAGACGAGACGTGTCTTTATAATACAGTGAAGATAACACAAAACTTGATTTTGTGTTATCCCTTAATTATAAAACGATTATCGTCAAAAAAAAAAGCCGTTTTAGTTATGTGAAAAAAACTATGTGTTTAACATATCAAATTGCTTAAACAATTTTTTAATTAGGCATGTCTGATTTTATCAAACACTTACGGTTTTTTATAATCTATAAGTTTTAGTAAGAGATTGTATTATGCTAATGTCAATAATCGGTATAAAAATATAAGTCAATAACTCAGTGTATGATCTCGGCCAAGGACACCATAGTATTCTTTGTCTAAAGAGTAATAGTTTCGGAAAGATGATTGAAGACTTCACCCAAATTGTTAAAATAAAAATTAGTTTGACATTGAACTGTGGGAACTGTCCTACCTCTTACAAAAGCCTAAAAAATAAAGCGTTGTGATACTGATCTTAGTAGGACTTAATTGAACCAATTGACGTTTGTGGTTTTAAAAATGATCGACAGAAAAATAATTATTTTAAAAGATATTATGAGACAGGCGTGAAAATATAATGATTTCGAGTATGTCAGTAATATAGTTAAGTCTCAGAAACTATAAACTATTGTATCTTGACTATTATTTTACTAGGTATTGTAATATACTTTGTTTTTTTTTTAAACATTAACTCCCCTTAGCCTTAGACTGTTACTCTCCCGTTAAAAAAAAGTTTTTAATAGGCGATTGTTTAATAAAATTTGTATACGATTTTCAGCAAAATCTGACTATATTCTCATAAATATCTTGGCAAATTGTAATGAGAGCGTCTTTGGAGATCATTTCAATGGAATATCACAAACTGTTTCTACACGGGAATAGAGACAACTTTAATGCCAAAGCAGCTTTCAGCCTATAATAGGCCATCATCAGTGCCTATTGCGGAAGAAAGAAAATTAAATTACATTATTAAAAAAAGGTTTAGATTGACTTGAGATTTACGTCAACTTTCTTCCGCAATAGGCACTGATGATGGATGATCTTTTTCTGATGATCTTTTGAAGGCTGAAAGCTGGTTTGACATTGAAAGTTCTTTCAATATATGTGGAGAGACAGTTTGTATTAGGCACTTCTTTAGATTGTTTAAAGAAAGAAGATTTGCATTAGGCACTTCTTTAGATTGTTTAAAGAAAGAAGATTTGCATTAGGCACTTCTTAAGATTGTTTAAAGAAAGAAGATTTGTATTAGGCACTTCTTTAGATTGTTTAAAGAAAGAAGATTTGCATTAGGCACTTCTTAAGATTGTTTAAAGAAAGAAGATTTGTATTGGGCACGTCTTTAGATTAGATAGAAGATATTCCTTTGTCCCAAAGTCCATTGGGCTAAACCTACCTTTTTATTAATATTTATTTAGTCAAAGTCATTTTCATACTAAAACAATATAGAGGAGTAATAATCTCCCAACAATCCAATTTATATACTAATTGTTCTTAAAGGCGGAGACACACATGCCGTAAAATTGGGGAAGTAGCTTGCATGCCAAAAGAGGGTATTTACCAGTAACTGGCATGCCAAGGATTTTTATTAACTTGTTTGCCATCTACAGGCATGCCATTTAACATACAAGAGTGCAAGTTGCTGGCATGTTTTTTGTTCAAGCTACAGGCATGTGTATCTCCACCTTAATAATTGTGTAGGTATGTATTTAAAATGTTTAAAGAAATATGCGTATTTGAGCTAATAATATGAAACTGATTATGTATTATTAATTAAATACGTTAATATGGTCACATGTTACTCCAAACAAAACATTTTTTTTTTAATTTCATCAGTTTTCCGGGAATTATGTTTATTGTTTGTTACATTTTTTGAAATGATTTTCAAGGGGAGTTTTTATTTCTCTTTTTATTTCAGAGTTGAAGAGTTTGGTGGCTTTTATCAGGTGGAACGTCACGCCTGGCCTTGCTCCTTGCTCCTGCCTGAACGAGTTTTTTTTTCCTTCCCTAATCTAAACTGCAGCCAAGTCGACAACTGAACAAGTCAAACAATCCTTCTTATTTTTCATTTATTTCCATTTCAAATACACACAGACTCCGGATTTGATTAAAAAAATAAAGAAAAATGATTAAAAATAAATAAACTGGAAATATCATTCCTTTTTTTTTAAATTGAAAATAAAAGGTCAAGTGAGTAGGTTGGGCATAATAATAGGAAAAAAAGTGTATAAATTTAATTCTATGGGCAAAATAAAAAAAGAAAAGAACTTAACTCCGGGATAAATTAATAAAGAGGGTGGCAGACATTAAAAATTATCCATTTTATTCATTATTAATAAAAATTCAGACTTCAGACCGTGCCAAATGCACTTCTACGCCTTGCATAACGATTATCTACTCACGATAGCAAAATTAAGCATTACTTAACTGTTTTAGCTGCAGACTGGAAAATACTATTTCGCTGATTTTATTGTGTTTAGTTTTATTTTAATTTGTGTTAATTTAATTTAGTTTATACTTTTTTTTTTTAATTAGCTATCTTATATGATGTATTTTGTATCTAAATAGCGTGAGTAGATAAAATATTTATTGTATGTAGCAAGGCAGCAAAAGAAACATTTCTGCCTCGTTTATTCATTGCCAATATTCATGTCAATTAGATAAATTACCTTAGGTTAATTTTCAAACCCTGTCCTCACCTCCAGCTCGGAGGCTAAAATCACTCGTCAGAAAAATTCCATTTTGCTGCCTCGTTACATAAATAACTGCCTAGTGATAAAAGCAACTGATTTGAAGAATATATCATACACCTATACTTTTATAACTTTGAAGTGCTTTTCAAAGCTAACCTGCTTTTTAGCAGGTTATCGGATACTGATCAAATCTATCTGGAAAAAAAATTAGGACTAGATCATTATGAATTAAAAAGTTTATTTTTAATGATCAGTTAAATGAAAAAATCTATTTAAGTCGACTTATATGAGACCTTTTTCATACTTAAATTTTACGCTGAAATTGATCCAATAATTCTGTAGCTTTTGTGAGATATCTCTAAATCGTAAAGTTGATTTTCACAATAAAAAAATTAACTTGTATAGGTGTGTACTTTGCATCACACTTTTATCTAATTAGTCGAAATTTTGAGAAATACAAATCTAAGCTTAGGCTTTGATTTGTTTTTTGTTCAAGCTACAGGCATGTGTATCTCCACCTTAATAATTGTGTAGGTATGTATTTAAAATGTTTAAAGAAATATGCGTATTTGAGCTAATAATATGAAACTGATTATGTATTATTAATTAAATACGTTAATATGGTCACATGTTACTCCAAACAAAACATTTTTTTTTTAATTTCATCAGTTTTCCGGGAATTATGTTTATTGTTTGTTACATTTTTTGAAATGATTTTCAAGGGGAGTTTTTATTTCTCTTTTTATTTCAGAGTTGAAGAGTTTGGTGGCTTTTATCAGGTGGAACGTCACGCCTGGCCTTGCTCCTTGCTCCTGCCTGAACGAGTTTTTTTTTCCTTCCCTAATCTAAACTGCAGCCAAGTCGACAACTGAACAAGTCAAACAATCCTTCTTATTTTTCATTTATTTCCATTTCAAATACACACAGACTCCGGATTTGATTAAAAAAATAAAGAAAAATGATTAAAAATAAATAAACTGGAAATATCATTCCTTTTTTTTTAAATTGAAAATAAAAGGTCAAGTGAGTAGGTTGGGCATAATAATAGGAAAAAAAGTGTATAAATTTAATTCTATGGGCAAAATAAAAAAAGAAAAGAACTTAACTCCGGGATAAATTAATAAAGAGGGTGGCAGACATTAAAAATTACCCATTTTATTCATTATTAATAAAAATTCAGACTTCAGACCGTGCCAAATGCACTTCTACGCCTTGCATAACGATTATCTACTCACGACAGCAAAATTAAGCATTACTTAACTGTTTTAGCTGCAGACTGGAAAATACTATTTCGCTGATTTTATTGTGTTTAGTTTTATTTTAATTTGTGTTAATTTAATTTAGTTTATACTTTTTTTTTTTAATTAGCTATCTTATATGATGTATTTTGTATCTAAATCGCGTGAGTAGATAAAATATTTATTGTATGTAGCAAGGCAGCAAAAGAAACATTTCTGCCTCGTTTATTCATTGCCAATATTCATGTCAATTAGATAAATTACCTTAGGTTAATTTTCAAACCCTGTCCTCACCTCCAGCTCGGAGGCTAAAATCACTCGTCAGTAAAATTCCATTTTGCTGCCTCGTTACATAAATAACTACCTACTGATAAAAGCAACTGATTTGAAGAATATATCATACACCTATACTTTTATAACTTTGAAGTGCTTTTCAAAGCTAACCTGCTTTTTAGCAGGTTATCGGATACTGATCAAATCTATCTGGAAAAAAAATTAGGACTATCTCATTATGAATTAAAAAGTTTATTTTTAATGATCAGTTAAATGAAAAAATCTATTTAAGTCAACTTATATGAGACCTTTTTCATACTTAAATTTTACGCTGAAATTGATCCAATAATTCTGTAGCTTTTGTGAGATATCTCTAAATCGTAAAGTTGATTTTCACCCTAAAAAAATTAACTTGTATAGGTGTATACTTTGCATCACACTTTTATCTAATTAGTCGAAGTTTTGAGAAAAACAAATCAAAGCTTAGGCTTTGATTTGTACTTCAACGCATAGGTGTCGGTTAAAGGTGTCGCAATTTAAAATATCAGCTAAATGAGTCAATTATTGCTTTATTTATAATTATATTATAGATATCGCGTGTGCATAACTAAAAGGCATAATGCATCGTAAGAAAATTTGCTTTATTTAATTGCTTAGTTATTTTTTAAATTAATATGTAAAATGTTAAATAGTTTAAAAAAAAAAAAAATTCAAGGATAATGGATAAATTATGATGTATTCTAAAAAAATGAAAATATACAATTATTTTTAGGCGTGTAAAAATTTATTATTGTTCATTCATTCGACTAAAAGAGAGTTTTATATTTGCAGGATTAAGAATCAAATTCGTTTACACTCTTTCGCTGTTTAAATTTTTAAATTAACCATAAAATGATTCAATAGGGGCCAGATCGACGTGCAAAATCGCCGACTTTCTAAATTCATTTAAATAATTTAACAGAAGAAAAAAAATCTCTTTTTCACTTTTATTAAGTAAAGACATGCAAACTTACCAAAAAAAAAAAATTAAGCTTATAGAAAAAAATGGTCAAGGTGAAATCTTCCTATTTTGTTATGCGGAATGGAAAAGATCTCTTTTTACCAGATAGTTATGTTCGACGAACTTTTAACTTAAAGTTTTTTTTTGTGAATTATTTTATTTTTATTTTCTTGTCTTATTGCTCCAGATGTACTAATGGAATTCAAACCACGGTTACTTTACTTGCCAAGGACAATTGGAATTCTTTTTAAGATCAATTTCAACAAGATAGTGTTTTTAAGAGTTATAGTTAATGAGTTCAATTCACTTTATTTCACTAAATTAAAACTTACTAACTTCACTTAGCTAACTTATAATTTATAACTAACATCTTTATTTTAATAATAACTGTACCAAAATTTTCAAAATATTAAATATTGAATTAGATTTTTTTTTCTTCTACTCTGCGAATGAAAGCCAAGGCTGTTCTACATCTATAATTGCTTATTATACTTGACTTTTAAATTACCAACTCGATGTAGTAATGCTATAGTATAGGATAAAGATAATACTACAATACTCAATTAGATTTCAATAGAAAGGAATTTATGCAGCATCAGGTAAATAATAGATATTAAGATTATACATAATGTCGATCTTTTATGAATAATAAATCATAATTTTGATCCTCATATTAAAAATTATTATGAAATGTATTACTACGCTTTATTAGCTTGCTTTCTTGTTTGTTTGTTTGTCCAGTACAAATCTGGCAATGGATTTCTAACTAACTTCCCGAATAGCTAGACATTTGAAACTTTTAGCATAGCTCAGAACACGATGACAATGCATTATTTTAATACTTTTAAGCCATCTTTCAGAATTTAATTGGTTTTCAGCAAATTTTTCCGTATGGAAAGTTAGTTAGTAGAAAGTTAGTAAAAAATAAATAAAAGTTGTTTTATTTGTTTTGCCATATCCCATGTTTACAATCTTCATTTTGACGGGTTTCAAATTTGTGATTTTTATTTAATAAGAGATAAACAGCAAAACTGGAAATATATCGATTATATTGTTTATATTATTTCAAATATATCGATGGCACGGTTTAGATTTGATGTTGGGGAGATCCGTTGTACAAAGGTTTAACCTTTTATAGGTTTAAGATGAGCTCTCTAGATGGTTGTCATTTATGTGAAGTAAATAAATTCGGAACTTTTTTTTTTTCACTAATATTATATAGATAATTATAACAATAAAAATTATATTATCTACATTATATGTACGATTCAACAGAAAATTTAAAAACGTAGTAGGGTAAGTGACCCGAATATGAGACCCCTTTTTTTTGTTTTTGGTGTAACTCAGGATTTAAGTAAATAAACAAACAGTTGATGTGACAAAACAATTAATAATATATTGTAATTCAATAGCAAATGTTTCAAAATAATTAAAAATGTATATTTCTTTAAAAAAAAAAAAA
>KZ651286.1:402592-414388 GCA_001010745.2 Gerris buenoi
AAAATTGTTTGTATGAGCATGTCTGTCAGTATGTCGTCCAATATAAATTACATTGTTTGCACTTAATTAATTTATTTAAATGACAATGAAAGCAAGTATTATCTTTATATTAAACATAAGTGGTCTCGAGCCTGTCTGTCAGTATGTCGTCCAATATAAATTACATTGTTTGCACTTAATTAATTTATTTAAATGACAATGAAAGCAAGTATTATGTTTATATTAAACAAAAGTGGTCTCGAGCCAGTCTGTTAGTCTGTTGTGCTATATAAATTACATTGTTTGCACTTAATTAATTTATTTAAATGACAATGAAAGCAAGTATTATCTTTATATTAAACAAAAGTGGTCTCGAGCCAGTCTGTCAGTCTGTCGTACTATATAAATTACATTGTTTGCCCTTAATTAATTTATTTAAATGACAATGAAAGGAAGTACTATCTTTATATTACACATAAGTGGTCTCGAGCCTGTCTGTCAGTGTGTCGTTCAAAATAATTTACATTGAATGCACTTAATTAATTATTATGTTTATATTAGACATAAGCCGCACAAACCCGAAATTTCAGAGAGCCTATAAAGATTTATTTTAATAGGCATTTAAATACTTTTCAAACATTAGTTAGTTATCTTAATACTAAAGATTGTGTTTTCCCTGCATTTGCAATAGATAAAATAAATTATTTCTTCAGAAAAATCAATTTGTATTTTATTTTATTTTAATATCTTCACAAACCTCGCGTTCTATATTTGTCACTATTTGACAAACTATGTTAAATTTCAACAATAGTGATAAAATTGTTTGTATAAATTTCAGAGTTATAGATAATTAATATTTAAGAAGGTTACAAAATGAATAATAATTGATTCCTTGAGATAATTGAGCATGAAAAGTGCTAAAATACATTTTAAATTGATTGTATATATTTTGAGAAGCATGTAAAACAATTATTCTTTTCTATATCAGATTGCAAAAGGTATACGTACCTGATTCTAATATACAGATATTATTATTAGCATTGCCTGTTGGTTTTATCCGTCTAAAACTGATCTATATAACTAACCCATATCTGAGCGATGAATCAATGTTTTGAGTTTCTATTCACGTGAGGTTTCTAATATGAATTGTAGAACAGTTATTCTAATTACGGGAGAAATGTGACTGTGAATCACTTTTATATAACATTAATACATAATGTTTTGCAGCTGTAGACGTTCAAGGTAATGAGGATAAAGCACGGTGCTGATTCTAATCTTGGTTTAGATCCCTGCACAATGCACAACTGTACAACACTTTCTGTTTATATCAGTCAAAAACATTCTCAGCTCTGTTTTGGATTATGAAGTTCACTTTTAATAATAGGTTTATTCCAACCAAGCAATGTAACGTCCGCGGGATCGTCACCGGCATGCGCAATAGATAAAGCCGTTCCAAGCCGACTTGTGATAGGGTTTCGTACCATCCACGAAACTGTTCCAACCCTCGCAGGGATCGTTCACCGAACCGTTCACTGTACGATCCAAACGATTCTCAGACAATAACATATACTAGTTTGTATGACATGTGCAGTTATGTCAATAGTTACAAATATCTACTGGAAGGTTTCCTAACTGTTGGGTTTCCTTGAAGGTTTTTAATACAGTGCGAATTATAGTCCTAAACCCGTTCCAACCAGAAATGATTTTATTACAGTACAATGTTAGCGCATGCGTATAAAACCTGTTCTAAACGATTCCCGAACGATTCGAGGGATGATACAAAGGACGGTACAAATAGGGGGGTTGGAACAAACCTAATAAATAACAACTATTAAATTAATAACTTCTATTAAACCTAATAACAACAACTATCATTTATAAATCTACGTAACAACATAATATTCAACGTAAAGTAACGTAACGTAACATAATATTATTTTATAATGATTCTTATTAATGTACTTTTCAATTTGAACCTTTAAGTTGTTCTCATTCATTGCATTTTATATTTTATCCCTCTAAAGGCCCCTAATTATCGACGTGCAAACATTCTTTTTGCGCAAACATTTTGACCGTGTATGGCCTAAATATGCCCGACATCAGGTTTCCGCAAACATGTTTATGCAAATATTTTGCGCAAAATGTTTGATCGTATATGGAGGCCTTTAAGTATACTTTCACCCGCTTCCATTTTGACTGGTTTTTGTACAAATATTGTTACGAATAAATTTGTAATAATTTGTGACGATTTTATTTCAAAAAGAAATGTAGGAACTCATTTTTTATTTTATTTTACAGCTTTTTCCCCCTTTGCAGTGATATTCAATTTTTCATTCTTACATAACAACTTTCCTTTTTTCCTCCATTAATTAAGTATTATCGAACCAATTTTAAGTATATTATATTTGTGAATAAAATAGTAACCATGTACAATTATCCATTCACACCATTATTTATTTATTAATCATTTGGTATCAAGTTGAAATACTTAGTTCTGTAAACTACTGTTGAATAGTATTAAATATAGAACATAATTAATGTGGCATAATCTAATTTTAGTTTTTATAAAAGTAATTAAAAATTAATTTGAATTATCAGAGTAAAATACAGAAAGCCAAAAATTATTTAATTTCGTTCCTTTCTGGTATTGTTTTATGAATAAACATAGTCAATTAAAATTGAAATGGTAGGGGTACTAAAAAATTTAATTAATAAAATTTGCAAATGCTTCATTCCATCAACTGAGTCAAAAATCACCTGACATATGTAGGACCACAGCCTATATAAGGGAGCTTGAACTAATTATCACCCAGTGATGGGTGATACAGAGTCATGCAGATGGGAGTCAACACATCCCATCAGCTGTATTATATGGCTTAGACACATACTTCTAACACTACTAATTTAAAGTGATGGTCAGTAACCTGTTGATTCCCATCTGCTGTATTACATGGCTTAGACACATACTAATTTAAAGTGATGGGTAATACAAGGTCAGTAACCTGTTGATTCCCATCTGCTGTATTACATGGCTTAGACACATACTAATTTAAAGTGATGGGTAATACAAGGTCAGTAACCTGTTGATTCCCATCAGCTGTATTACATGGCTTAGACACACATACTTCTAACACTACTAATTAAAGTGATGGGTGATACAACGTCATCGTGTTGACTCCCATCAGCTGTATTATATGAATTATGAAACCTTCAGTTTGTAATGAGCAGTAACTGTAATATGTGGGTCTATAACCTATAGACTTTTTAGACACACATACTTCTAACACTACTAATTTAAAGTGATGGGTAAAACAATGTCAGCATGTTTATTCCCATCTGCCTTAATATATTATGATTCCGAGACGTTTAGTTTATCATGAGTTATAACTGTAATATGTGGAGCAATAGCCTATAGAAGGCTTAGACACACATACGTCTAATAATACAAATTTGAAGTAATGGGTAATACGTGGTCAGCTGTTGACTCCCATCACCACTGTTATATAGGTTTCGAGATCTGATTCTTGCCAATAAGTATTTTAATTAAATTGTTGTTTTTTTAACTCTTATTATTATTAGTTTGTAATTTTGTCTTAATAGTTATTACTTCAGAATAGCTTAAATAGAACCAACTTTCTTATTTTGGTTAATTTATAGTAAGTTAGAGTTATTACTTTTGAAATGTTTCTTTTGTGTTAAGAATGATCATCTAATAATACTAGATTAGTTACTTTTGTGTTAAGAATGATCATCTAATAATACTGGATTAGTTACTTTTGTGTTAAGAATGATCATCTAATAATACTGGATTAGTTACTTTTGTGTCAAGAATGATCATCTAATAATACTGGATTAGTTACTTTTGTGTTAACAGTGATCATCTAATAATACTAGATTAGTTACTTTTGTGTTAAGAATGATCATCTAATAATACTGGATTAGTTACTTTTGTGTTAAGAATGATCATCTAATAATACTGGATTAGTTACTTTTGTGTTAAGAATGATCATCTAATAATACTAGATTAGTTACTTTTGTGTTAAGAATGATCATCTAATAATACTGGATTAGTTACTTTTGTGTTAAGAATGATCATCTAATAATACTAGATTAGTTACTTTTGTGTTAAGAATGATCATCTAATAATACTGGATTAGTTACTTTTGTGTTAAGAATGATCATCTAATAATACTAGATTAGTTACTTTTGTGTTAAGAATGATCATCTAATAATACTGGATTAGTTACTTTTGTGTTAAGAATGATCATCTAATAATACTAGATTAGTTACTTTTGTGTTAAGAATGATCATCTAATAATACTGGATTAGTTACTTTTGTGTTAAGAATGATCATCTAATAATACTAGATTAGTTACTTTTGTGTTAAGAATGATCATCTAATAATACTGGATTAGTTACTTTTGTGTTAAGAATGATCATCTAATAATACTAGATTAGTTACTTTTGTGTTAAGAATGATCATCTAATAATACTGGATTAGTTACTTTTGTGTTAAGAATGATCATCTAATAATACTAGATTAGTTACTTTTGTGTTAAGAATGATCATCTAATAATACTGGATTAGTTACTTTTGTGTTAAGAATGATCATCTAATAATACTAGATTAGTTACTTTTGTGTTAAGAATGATCATCTAATAATACTGGATTAGTTACTTTTGTGTTAAGAATGATCATCTAATAATACTAGATTAGTTACTTTTGTGTTAAGAATGATCATCTAATAATACTGGATTAGTTACTTTTGTGTTAAGAATGATCATCTAATAATACTAGATTAGTTACTTTTGTGTTAAGAATGATCATCTAATAATACTGGATTAGTTACTTTTGTGTTAAGAATGATCATCTAATAATACTAGATTAGTTACTTTTGTGTTAAGAATGATCATCTAATAATACTGGATTAGTTACTTTTGTGTTAAGAATGATCATCTAATAATACTAGATTAGTTACTTTTGTGTTAAGAATGATCATCTAATAATACTGGATTAGTTACTTTTGTGTTAAGAATGATCATCTAATAATACTAGATTAGTTACTTTTGTGTTAAGAATGATCATCTAATAATACTGGATTAGTTACTTTTGTGTTAAGAATGATCATCTAATAATACTAGATTAGTTACTTTTGTGTTAAGAATGATCATCTAATAATACTGGATTAGTTACTTTTGTGTTAAGAATGATCATCTAATAATACTAGATTAGTTACTTTTGTGTTAAGAATGATCATCTAATAATACTGGATTAGTTACTTTTGTGTTAAGAATGATCATCTAATAATACTAGATTAGTTACTTTTGTGTTAAGAATGATCATCTAATAATACTGGATTAGTTACTTTTGTGTTAAGAATGATCATCTAATAATACTAGATTAGTTACTTTTGTGTTAAGAATGATCATCTAATAATACTGGATTAGTTACTTTTGTGTTAAGAATGATCATCTAATAATACTAGATTAGTTACTTTTGTGTTAAGAATGATCATCTAATAATACTGGATTAGTTACTTTTGTGTTAAGAATGATCATCTAATAATACTAGATTAGTTACTTTTGTGTTAAGAATGATCATCTAATAATACTGGATTAGTTACTTTTGTGTTAAGAATGATCATCTAATAATACTAGATTAGTTACTTTTGTGTTAAGAATGATCATCTAATAATACTGGATTAGTTACTTTTGTGTTAAGAATGATCATCTAATAATACTAGATTAGTTACTTTTGTGTTAAGAATGATCATCTAATAATACTGGATTAGTTACTTTTGTGTTAAGAATGATCATCTAATAATACTAGATTAGTTACTTTTGTGTTAAGAATGATCATCTAATAATACTGGATTAGTTACTTTTGTGTTAAGAATGATCATCTAATAATACTAGATTAGTTACTTTTGTGTTAAGAATGATCATCTAATAATACTGGATTAGTTACTTTTGTGTTAAGAATGATCATCTAATAATACTAGATTAGTTACTTTTGTGTTAAGAATGATCATCTAATAATACTGGATTAGTTACTTTTGTGTTAAGAATGATCATCTAATAATACTAGATTAGTTACTTTTGTGTTAAGAATGATCATCTAATAATACTGGATTAGTTACTTTTGTGTTAAGAATGATCATCTAATAATACTAGATTAGTTACTTTTGTGTTAAGAATGATCATCTAATAATACTGGATTAGTTACTTTTGTGTTAAGAATGATCATCTAATAATACTAGATTAGTTACTTTTGTGTTAAGAATGATCATCTAATAATACTGGATTAGTTACTTTTGTGTTAAGAATGATCATCTAATAATACTAGATTAGTTACTTTTGTGTTAAGAATGATCATCTAATAATACTGGATTAGTTACTTTTGTGTTAAGAATGATCATCTAATAATACTAGATTAGTTACTTTTGTGTTAAGAATGATCATCTAATAATACTGGATTAGTTACTTTTGTGTTAAGAATGATCATCTAATAATACTAGATTAGTTACTTTTGTGTTAAGAATGATCATCTAATAATACTGGATTAGTTACTTTTGTGTTAAGAATGATCATCTAATAATACTAGATTAGTTACTTTTGTGTTAAGAATGATCATCTAATAATACTGGATTAGTTACTTTTGTGTTAAGAATGATCATCTAATAATACTAGATTAGTTACTTTTGTGTTAAGAATGATCATCTAATAATACTGGATTAGTTACTTTTGTGTTAAGAATGATCATCTAATAATACTAGATTAGTTACTTTTGTGTTAAGAATGATCATCTAATAATACTGGATTAGTTACTTTTGTGTTAAGAATGATCATCTAATAATACTAGATTAGTTACTTTTGTGTTAAGAATGATCATCTAATAATACTGGATTAGTTACTTTTGTGTTAAGAATGATCATCTAATAATACTAGATTAGTTACTTTTGTGTTAAGAATGATCATCTAATAATACTGGATTAGTTACTTTTGTGTTAAGAATGATCATCTAATAATACTAGATTAGTTACTTTTGTGTTAAGAATGATCATCTAATAATACTGGATTAGTTACTTTTGTGTTAAGAATGATCATCTAATAATACTAGATTAGTTANAACAAGAAAGCAAGCTAATAAAAACTTAGTTAAAAAACAAACAATGTTTCTTATGTTAATAATAATTAAATAAAATAATAAAAACATTACATGATCATTGTTGTGAAGATATATGCTAGGTATCCAGAGGAAAATTCAAAACTAAAAATTTATAAGATCGTATAATCGCACCTATGTCCGGATATATCGAACTCGGATTTGTTTTTTTTTTTTTAAATTTCTTAAGCACGCACACTTGTAACACGACGTCCCAATCGATACAACTGTTTGCCACGCGGCCGATAGATTCCGATTCACCCCTCGAAAGGGAGCCGGCTGAAATATTTTGGCCCCGAATGATATTTGGCACAGTTCCCCATTGTAAGCAAAACAATAGTACAAAAAGTAATAGAGGCTCAAGTACAAATTGTATGGCCTAGACGAATATGTAATACCGTGGGCATCGTCATAACATGTGAACCGGGTCGAAATATATTTATCTGAAGATTGTTTTATCTTACAAGTCCCCCCCCCTTCCCCTACGGCCCATATAGCAAAAATAATTATATATTGTAAACATTTAAAATTCAACAGGTTGTTTACCAAACAATATTCAAACAGAATGTAAAATATTAAAAAAAAAACAATTCCATTTAAAAATAAAATATTAACTACTATAAAATTAAGGATTTAATAACAAATCAAAACGCTTATAAGATGTATAATATCAGTTATAAATATTCCATAACAATAGTTAAAGATTAAACTCTCACAAATTAACAAATATATTTATAATTTATTTTAAAACTATATTTTTTCCAAGTCACCGATTTGATTCAAACAAGATCATAAATTTTAATGGAATGCGTTGTTTATTTAGATATTGATCGAAATGCAAATAAATATAAAGAATTTTTATTAAATTCTTTTAAGAAAATGTTTTAATCTGTGAGAAGATTTGTTTTTTAAATTTATTCTTGTGTTGACTGAGAATATAATATTATTATAAGAATATTCTTTAGCGTAAAATCGATGTAGTAATGTAATAAAATTATATTGTAAAGAATTAAAAAAATGTTTCCATCTTGAGTTTAATATCATTTGAGCGCCAAGTTGCAGCAATGTTTTGTCCACGTTTCAATGTTTAATCTATTTTTAACTCATTTAAAGGTAGACTAAGTCTCTAGCGTCTAATGACCTAATTATCTGCTCTCTTCAAAAGATTCGATAACATTTTATTAAGTAATTTCATTGTAGTTGAATAATTTGAGAGCCAACCTAAAAATATTGGCGCTTCTTTAGATTGTTACTCCTCTTATAAAAAAAACAGAGGGGAGTTATAATCTAAAAAGGTGTACAGAATGTTCTTCTTTAGACTGTTACTCCCGTTATCGTTATAAAACTAGAAGTGGGACATTTCTTTGCCCAAAAGCACATTGGACTAAACATCCGTATGTCTTAATAGTTATTATAGTTAGTTATTTATATTAAAAAAAAACATAGGGGAGTAACAATTAAAAGAAGTACCGGAAGATTATTTGTTCTCTTTTAAGCGTTTAACCTGCTGTTGACTGAGATAACGTAAGTTATGAAGTATTGTGATTACAATTAGTACATAGATAGATAGACATAGATAGATAGATTACAATACATAGATTTATGTATATATACTGATAACTGATCGACTCAAATCATATAAAATTATGGAAAAAATCGGCGTATGGACGGAATCTTCATAATATTATATATTAAATGTTCTACCTTTAAACTAAAGTGCCAGTTTATCATAATCATATGACTTGAGTGAAACGAATTCACTCCTCTATAAAGTCAAATGATCAGATATCACACATGGGCTACTCACTCCTCTATAAAGTCAAATGATCAGATATCACACATGGGCTATTCACTCCTCTATAAAGTCTAATGATGATCAGACCCATGCATGATCAGATATCACACATGGGCTATTCACTCATCTATAAAGTCAAATGATCAGATATCACACATGGATTATTCACTCCTCTATAAAGTCAAATGATCAGATATCATGCATGGGTTATTCACTCCTCTATAAAGTCAGAGTATCAGATATCACACATGGGCTATTCACTCCTCTATAAAGTCAAATGATCAGATATCATGCATCGGTTATTCACTCCTCTATAAAGTCAAATGATCAGATATCATGCATCGGTTATTCACTCCTCTATAAAGTCAAATGATCAGATATCATGCATGGGTTATTCACTCCTCTATAAAGTCAAATGATCAGATATCATGCATGGGTTATTCACTCCTCTATAAAGTCAAATGATCAGATATCATGCATGGGTTATTCACTCCTCTATAAAGTCAAATGATCAGATATCATGCATCGGTTATTCACTCCTCTATAAAGTCAAATGATCAGATATCATGCATGGGCTATTCACTCCTCTATAAAGCCTAATGATCAGATATCACACAT
Source organism: Gerris buenoi (assembly GCA_001010745.2). Taxonomy (NCBI): domain Eukaryota; kingdom Metazoa; phylum Arthropoda; class Insecta; order Hemiptera; family Gerridae; genus Gerris; species Gerris buenoi. The sequence goes on from KZ651286.1 coordinate 412,149, forward strand.
GGGCTATTCACTCCTCCATAAAGACAAATGATCAGATATCATGCATGGGTTATTCACTCCTCTATAAGTCAAATGATCAGATATCATTCTCAGGTTTTAAGCTTTGCCCCATTTCCTGGTGTTTTCATAATTATAAAAAAAATTGTAATGGAGTGATTAATTAGCGTTTATTGATTCATCGTAAGATTTATTAATGTTTTATCATAATTATCAATATTATGGTGTAGAAAAATTATCGATTTATTAACATTTACAACTTGAATCGATTGTGCAGTCTAACGATCGATTTTATATTATGTAGTTATCATAATTTATTATTGTTGTGGTAAAGACATTAGCAATTTATTAACAACGTGACTCGATTGTGCAGTCTAATGATAGATATTAGATTATCTATTTATCATAATTATTAATGTTATGGTAAAAAAAACATTATAATTTTATTAACACTTACAACTTGACTCGATCGTGCAGTCTAATGATCGATATTTGATTAGGTAGCCTGTTATGCTTCTTGTGATATCATAATCATAGATTAATAGAATTTGATTGAATATTGCAGTTTCACAAATGCCTCATACTGATATGAATTATACTGGAGCCGGAGCGTAACTTTAAAATACACTTATCTATATAAGTGTGTTTATATTTACGCTTTTCTAAAGAGAATAAAATATAATAATTATTATTGTGACCTTGATTTAGCCATTTTATTTATCTATGACCTAGAGAGGGGTTTTTCGCCATTATTCAGGATACACATATGCGTGTACAGACATAATGCCTTTTGGTTTAGCAAATCCGCCATTAACATTCATAGCATATTATTTTTGAATGTTTTATGTGTTCATAAAACAATAGAATATGATTAAGATTATATAAGATTCGTATATCAAAACATTTACGAATTTATGAGAATAATCTTCTCTTTTGGGAAAGAAACTTGTTTGAGACGAAAATGAAAGGTCAATTTAGCATAAATTTAAGAATGTTAGCTGCTCTTAATTTCATTGTATTTTAGGCAAAAGCCTAATATACAATCAAATATCACATAACATATTATCTCATTTAATTTATAATTTCTTTACTGATTCTTAGTAACCAAAATTATTTGTTCTTTATTAGATTGTTTTTGACACTTTAACAAGCCTAATTCCTTTCATAGTTGGGAAAGGTTAGTCATATTTTTGGTCATTACCGATACTAACAGGTAGTAGAGGACTCAAAATCAACAGAAAGTTTCGATTTTAGGTAATCATAAGAATTCACAAACTAATATAACCTAAGTTTTAAGGAATAGTAATCAGTTAACAAATTATGGATGATTTCAATGTCAATACCGAGACTTGTTTAATAAGAAATTGCTATAAACTCCATCGCCGGACTTAACTCCAGGTGGATGTAACGTATCCCTACTTAAATCTGAGGATAATTAAGAAATGATAATTAGGCTTACTTTAATTAGTCAGTTTAGTTTAATTGAACTACTTATGTTCTAAGAAAGTTTCACACAATGTTAGAGGAACAGTTTATTCTTTCCTTAAAGATTTGGGTATAGGTTTCAAGGTCAAACGAAATATCTTTACCTTTCTGATCTCCACTCCCTTTTTAAAAAGAAAAATAAACGAAAAACATTAAATAATTTCTTATTTATGTTAAATGTAAATGAAACGCCCAATTAAAGATTATGAGTCATAGTCTTCACGATTTTAATTAACTTATAAAAGGGTAAGATTTATCGTTTTAATCGATTCCCAAAGATATATTTTTTGCTACTTACACATATAAATCTTTCTGAGATAAGACATTTTTCTGTCTTCAGAACCAATCACAATCCGTTTCACGTATAAAGGAAACATTTTTGATCTCGTGACTGAAAATGTAGGACTTTCGTTTTTGTAAACCTCGATATTTTAAAAACCACTTATCCGATTTTATTGAAATTTTGATGGTAGGTCATAATTAGCCCATTGTATGCGACACACAAACCTTCTGCACATATTAATTTACCTGTCACATATTAATTTAAACTTCTGCAGCTGTTGCTTTCTCAACTGCATACGAATCAACTTTTATTTATATTAACTTCTATAATATCTTTAAAAGTTCTGTACCTGATTCAGAACATATTTTGAATATCGAAAGTAACCCACAGATGGCCTTATATTAATTTTAACTTATAATACACATTCAATCTTGAATAAAAAATAAATATGATCCGTCTGCGAATCGAACTAGGT
>KZ651286.1:423779-437008 GCA_001010745.2 Gerris buenoi
GGTACTTCTTTAGATGGTTACTCCCCTGTGTTTTTTTAGAATATAAATGACTTTGACTAAATAACTATTAAGACAAAGGGATGCTTAGTCCAATGTACTTTGGGACAAAGGAATATCACACTTATGTTTTTATAAGGGGAGTAACAATCTAAAGAAGAATACTCCGTATACCTTCTTTAGATGGTTACTCCCCTGCGTTTTTTAGAATATAAATGACATTGACTAAATAACTATTAAGACAAAGGGATGCTTAGTCCAATGTACTTTGGGACAAAGGAATATCACAATTTTAATTGCGCTAGGGATACCCTAAAATAAATAACCTTTTATTATTAGTACAAGAAAAATAGACTGTCCATTAGTGCGGCACAAAGCATCCTCGCATCCAATCACATACTCCATTCATTTTATGCTTTTACAAACCATTATTGTCTTATTTATTTAATTATGTCCCCCGTTTATTAAAATTGTTTTGATTTTTTACATGAATTACATTATCAATTTAGCAATATGTAAAGAGCGCATTAATGTGGGTCTATCTGCGGGCTACTTTCAACAAACCATCCAATTTTCATTAAAGTCAGATGAGTAGTTAAAAATATATAGGTAGGTGTAAATTAATGTATGTTTGTACGGTTGTAGAAGAAACAGAGACGGACGCAGAAGGTTGAAACTTGTATGGGACCAAAAAAATGGGCTAATTATAACCTAAAACCAAATTTAATTAAAATCAAACGATTAGTTTTAAGAAATGCTTGTTCGCAAAAATTGAGTAAGTATATTAATATTAAAATGTAAAAAAGTAAAGATCCAAAAAAAGAATCAAATGTTTACAGGTGCTCAAATATCTTACAACCATTTGACATGATTCAGCTTTATTGATAACGATCTTAAATAGATTTGGAAGAGGTCGAGACTGGAAGGAAAGGAATATAGATGGTACTGCATGCAGAGAATTACTTGTTCATATCATATCTTTACAATTTGATAAAATTAAATAAAAGGAATCTCATTTTCTTAATTCTCTAGCCTGTTTTTCCTGGTATCTTAATTGAAAACATAATAAGTGAATTGTATTAAATATTTAACAAGATTTGTATAGACATATATATACTTTAAGAAGCATATCTTTGAAGGATACAACTATAATTATATTAATAAGCTCTCTTTCTTAATTTTAGGTAGATATTAAGGTATCTTTTTTAATTTTATGCATGGGAAGAGTTCTTATCGGATGCATCAACGAAAAAAATAATTAAGTTTTAATATAAATTTTATCTTAATTTTAATTTCATTCAATGCACAAATGTATAATGAATTTATAAACTATCCGGAGAATGCACTTACTGAAGATTTTATCAATATAAAGAAATTAAAATAAAATAAATTAAATAAATAAAATATATTCCCGATAACTAAATAAATAAAATACATGTATTTCCGATTTCAATGAGGTCCCACGGCCATTGCCTCTTCAGGCGTCTTGTAGGATTGTCAGGAATGGACCGGTAAAACAGACTGTGGACTAGTGGATTAGAATGGTCGGGAAGGGAATCGTGGAAGGATTTGTATCTGGATATGGCTAATTCTCAGACGAAGGGTAAAGGGTACTTTGAGGTCATTATGAAGGAATGAAAAAAACCCTTTTTTTCTTTACGGATATTTGTGGCAGTCATTTTGAAAATAATGTCATAAATGTAATATTATCTTACTCTACTCATCGGGAGTTTTAAAATTATATGCAACTTGCCATAAAAACGTGCAACTTGCCATAAAAACGAACTTTTTTAACACCCTCATTTCGGCAATATTTGTTTTTTTAATATAGCGGCACTAAATGGAACTTTAGTAATAATGGTTATATCTATGTATATTCTTTCCTACTTTTTAAGACCTTTAAAACTATGTATTACGCCTGACATGCTGACTAAACCTTTTTTAATTTAAAAATTCGTCATATTTGCCGCAATCTTCAAAATAATAAAGTGACATTTCTAAAAGAGCTATAAAGCTGTCACAAATTCTAAGACGTGCTTGTGTGTTAAATTTAGTTCAAATTGATCAATTTTTACATGACTTATTGTTGGACAAACACAGAAACTTAAGTACCTTAATAAAACCTGAAGTAACCAGAAACCTTAAATTTTTAACCTTAAGCGTTTAACCTGAAGAAAACCAGGAGCAACTTATGCTTGTTCAATAATGTTACTGATGTCTATATCGTATTCGGCAACTCTTTTCCTAAGAATATCTTTTGCATAATATATTTCCTAAAGATGGCGTTTAAGAAACAATAAGCCACCTGCAATAAAATTAGTAACAATNCTAGGGATACCCTAAAATAAATAACCTTTTATTACAATTGCGCTAGGGATACCCTAAAATAAATAACCTTTTATTACAATTGCGCTAGGGATACCCTAAAATAAATAACCTTTTATTACAATTGCGCTAGGGATACCCTAAAATAAATAACCTTTTATTACAATTGCGCTAGGGATACCCTAAAATAAATAACCTTTTATTACAATTGCGCTAGGGATACCCTAAAATAAATAACCTTTTATTACAATTGCGCTAGGGATACCCTAAAATAAATAACCTTTTATTACAATTGCGCTAGGGATACCCTAAAATAAATAACCTTTTATTACAATTGCGCTAGGGATACCCTAAAATAAATAACCTTTTATTACAATTGCGCTAGGGATACCCTAAAATAAATAACCTTTTATTACAATTGCGCTAGGGATACCCTAAAATAAATAACCTTTTATTACAATTGCGCTAGGGATACCCTAAAATAAATAACCTTTTATTACAATTGCGCTAGGGATACCCTAAAATAAATAACCTTTTATTACAATTGCGCTAGGGATACCCTAAAATAAATAACCTTTTATTACAATTGCGCTAGGGATACCCTAAAATAAATAACCTTTTATTACAATTGCGCTAGGGATACCCTAAAATAAATAACCTTTTATTACAATTGCGCTAGGGATACCCTAAAATAAATAACCTTTTATTACAATTGCGCTAGGGATACCCTAAAATAAATAACCTTTTATTACAATTGCGCTAGGGATACCCTAAAATAAATAACCTTTTATTACAATTGCGCTAGGGATACCCTAAAATAAATAACCTTTTATTACAATTGCGCTAGGGATACCCTAAAATAAATAACCTTTTATTACAATTGCGCTAGGGATACCCTAAAATAAATAACCTTTTATTACAATTGCGCTAGGGATACCCTAAAATAAATAACCTTTTATTACAATTGCGCTAGGGATACCCTAAAATAAATAACCTTTTATTACAATTGCGCTAGGGATACCCTAAAATAAATAACCTTTTATTACAATTGCGCTAGGGATACCCTAAAATAAATAACCTTTTATTACAATTGCGCTAGGGATACCCTAAAATAAATAACCTTTTATTACAATTGCGCTAGGGATACCCTAAAATAAATAACCTTTTATTACAATTGCGCTAGGGATACCCTAAAATAAATAACCTTTTATTACAATTGCGCTAGGGATACCCTAAAATAAATAACCTTTTATTACAATTGCGCTAGGGATACCCTAAAATAAATAACCTTTTATTACAATTGCGCTAGGGATACCCTAAAATAAATAACCTTTTATTACAATTGCGCTAGGGATACCCTAAAATAAATAACCTTTTATTACAATTGCGCTAGGGATACCCTAAAATAAATAACCTTTTATTACAATTGCGCTAGGGATACCCTAAAATAAATAACCTTTTATTACAATTGCGCTAGGGATACCCTAAAATAAATAACCTTTTATTACAATTGCGCTAGGGATACCCTAAAATAAATAACCTTTTATTACAATTGCGCTAGGGATACCCTAAAATAAATAACCTTTTATTACAATTGCGCTAGGGATACCCTAAAATAAATAACCTTTTATTACAATTGCGCTAGGGATACCCTAAAATAAATAACCTTTTATTACAATTGCGCTAGGGATACCCTAAAATAAATAACCTTTTATTACAATTGCGCTAGGGATACCCTAAAATAAATAACCTTTTATTACAATTGCGCTAGGGATACCCTAAAATAAATAACCTTTTATTACAATTGCGCTAGGGATACCCTAAAATAAATAACCTTTTATTACAATTGCGCTAGGGATACCCTAAAATAAATAACCTTTTATTACAATTGCGCTAGGGATACCCTAAAATAAATAACCTTTTATTACAATTGCGCTAGGGATACCCTAAAATAAATAACCTTTTATTACAATTGCGCTAGGGATACCCTAAAATAAATAACCTTTTATTACAATTGCGCTAGGGATACCCTAAAATAAATAACCTTTTATTACAATTGCGCTAGGGATACCCTAAAATAAATAACCTTTTATTACAATTGCGCTAGGGATACCCTAAAATAAATAACCTTTTATTACAATTGCGCTAGGGATACCCTAAAATAAATAACCTTTTATTACAATTGCGCTAGGGATACCCTAAAATAAATAACCTTTTATTACAATTGCGCTAGGGATACCCTAAAATAAATAACCTTTTATTACAATTGCGCTAGGGATACCCTAAAATAAATAACCTTTTATTACAATTGCGCTAGGGATACCCTAAAATAAATAACCTTTTATTACAATTGCGCTAGGGATACCCTAAAATAAATAACCTTTTATTACAATTGCGCTAGGGATACCCTAAAATAAATAACCTTTTATTACAATTGCGCTAGGGATACCCTAAAATAAATAACCTTTTATTACAATTGCGCTAGGGATACCCTAAAATAAATAACCTTTTATTACAATTGCGCTAGGGATACCCTAAAATAAATAACCTTTTATTACAATTGCGCTAGGGATACCCTAAAATAAATAACCTTTTATTACAATTGCGCTAGGGATACCCTAAAATAAATAACCTTTTATTACAATTGCGCTAGGGATACCCTAAAATAAATAACCTTTTATTACAATTGCGCTAGGGATACCCTAAAATAAATAACCTTTTATTACAATTGCGCTAGGGATACCCTAAAATAAATAACCTTTAATTACAATTGCGCTAGGGATACCCTAAAATAAATAACCTTTTATTACAATTGCGCTAGGGATACCCTAAAATAAATAACTTTTTATTACTAGTACAAGAAAAATAGACTGCCCATTAGTATGGCACTGTGCCACATAGCATCCTCGCATCTAATCACATACTCCATTCATTTTATGCTTTTACAAACCATTATTGTCTTATTTATTTAATAATGCCCCCCGTTGATTTAATCTGAAAAAATTATTTTGATTTTTTTTACATGAATTACATTATCAATTTAGCAATATGTAAAGAGCGCATTAATGTGTGTCTATCTGCGGGCTTCTTTCAACAAACCATCCAATTTTCATTAAAGTCAGATGAGTAGTTAAAAATATATAGGAAGGTGGAAGGTGTTAATAAATGTATGTTTGTACGGTTGTAGAAGAAACAGAGACGGACGCAGAAGGTTGAAACTTATATGGGACCAAAAAATGGGCTAATTATAACCTAAAACCAAATTTAATTAAAATCAAACGATTAGTTTTAAGAAATGCTTGTTCGCAAAAATTGAGTGAGAAGCCGACAGACAGACACGGCAGACACGGACACAAAAATGTTCCCTGAGGTTTGAAGCAGATTTCTGTCTTGGAATTTTTTAAATCGGAGACATAAAATATCTTCGTTCTTCAGAACGATCACACAGCTTACATTGCCTTTGATAAGCTCATCGGAAGTAAAACATATTAATAAAAATATACAGTAAATTAGTTTACCATACTTTATTATAAATTAAATTAAACTTTATTATAAATTACCTAAACTTTAATTAAAACTTAACTTAACTTTAATAAACTTAACTTAACTTAACTTAACTTAACTTAACTTAACTTAACTTAACTTAACTTAACTTAACTTAACTTAACTTAACTTAACTTAACTTAACTTAAACTTAACTTAACTTAACTTTAAACTTAATTTAAATTTATTATAAATCGGCATAATCCGTGGTTTAATACGATAAACCCTATGTCAAAACTGACAAACTTGGACATTGATTTTGGACATGTATACATACATATTAAATATAAATGATTTTTCTAGCCAAAAACGCGTTTTACATATATAAAACAAGGTACTTCTTTAGATGGTTACTCCCCTGCGTTTTTTTAGAATATAAATGACTTTGACTAAATAACTATTAAGACAAAGGGATGCTTAGTCCAATGTACTTTGGGACAAAGAAATATCACACTTATGTTTTTATAAGGGGAGTAACAATCTAAAGAAGAATACTCCGTATACCTTCTTTAGATGGTTACTCCCCTTTGTTTTCTTAATAAGGGGAGTAACCATCTAAAGAAGTGCCTAAAACAATTCGTTTGCTCTAATATTACGAGTACCATTTCTCAAAATAAAATTTTATGGGAACTTTTAATCACCTCTCTAAATATTACATTATCGTAGAATATCACTCTGACTCTTATTTTTCATTTTATTAAAACATATTCTTGTTTGTATATTATGAATTAAGTTCTTCGTGATCTATTTAAAATATATTTTGGGTTCTATTTTTAGGGAAAATTAATAAGATTAATTTTAGGATCAATTTAAAAAGTCTACTTTCGAAGAAAAATGCTATAATATTAAAGTAAAAATTAATTTGACAAGATTGGATACGTCTGAACTTAATGGTAATGTTACCACTTAATTTTTTTAAACCTTAGTAAGTCTCTGTTTACTCTGATAAGTAATGTAAACAAAGCGATGTTTAAGCGCACTAATATAGATTAAATTGTCAACATACCTTGTGTTGCGAATGTGATGAAAGTTGCCGAAGTACTGAGCTGTTGTGGCAGGTCCGATCTCCCCACTCGAAACCCAGACGCGCGAAATCAACCCCTCCAGGACAGCTGAGAGCTGAGCAGAAACCTGGGAAATACCTGATAACGGGTCACGCCTTGTGCAGACATAGAGGGGAGTTGCCAATGTCAGAAGCGCAACACTCTAGTTATTGTCCAGGAATATGGGGAATGGACGTTTTTTTTTTGCTCTGAACTTATAAGGAAAGTCCGAGATTATGCAGTTGAGTTTCCACCTTTCGCCTTCCTAAAGACTTCTGACTTAATACTCTGCTTTACCTATAACCCCTTTCTACTATTTCCTTTGAAATATCCTGTCATTAGTGGATTTGTTCATTATTAGCTACTAATTCTGTCTAGACTTTTAACACTAAAATTGTTAATGGCTTTTTCAAAGAAAGAGATATATACAGAAACACTACTGACTTTATGATCCTGTTGTTAAATATACTCTACATTACAAAATATACGTCAGTACCTTTAAATAAATCCCTTGGCATTTGCCTAATTATTATCATTGGATAATAATTAGTTTATTGTCAATCAACAGTATTATTAATGACTCAAGTTAATTGCGCTAGGGATACCCTAAAATAAATAACCTTTTATTACAATTGCGCTAGGGATACCCTAAAATAAATAACCTTTTATTACAATTGCGCTAGGGATACCCTAAAATAAATAACCTTTTATTACAATTGCGCTAGGGATACCCTAAAATAAATAACCTTTTATTACAATTGCGCTAGGGATACCCTAAAATAAATAACCTTTTATTACAATTGCGCTAGGGATACCCTAAAATAAATAACCTTTTATTACAATTGCGCTAGGGATACCCTAAAATAAATAACCTTTTATTACAATTGCGCTAGGGATACCCTAAAATAAATAACCTTTTATTACAATTGCGCTAGGGATACCCTAAAATAAATAACCTTTTATTACAATTGCGCTAGGGATACCCTAAAATAAATAACCTTTTATTACAATTGCGCTAGGGATACCCTAAAATAAATAACCTTTTATTACAATTGCGCTAGGGATACCCTAAAATAAATAACCTTTTATTACAATTGCGCTAGGGATACCCTAAAATAAATAACCTTTTATTACAATTGCGCTAGGGATACCCTAAAATAAATAACCTTTTATTACAATTGCGCTAGGGATACCCTAAAATAAATAACCTTTTATTACAATTGCGCTAGGGATACCCTAAAATAAATAACCTTTTATTACAATTGCGCTAGGGATACCCTAAAATAAATAACCTTTTATTACAATTGCGCTAGGGATACCCTAAAATAAATAACCTTTTATTACAATTGCGCTAGGGATACCCTAAAATAAATAACCTTTTATTACAATTGCGCTAGGGATACCCTAAAATAAATAACCTTTTATTACAATTGCGCTAGGGATACCCTAAAATAAATAACCTTTTATTACAATTGCGCTAGGGATACCCTAAAATAAATAACCTTTTATTACAATTGCGCTAGGGATACCCTAAAATAAATAACCTTTTATTACAATTGCGCTAGGGATACCCTAAAATAAATAACCTTTTATTACAATTGCGCTAGGGATACCCTAAAATAAATAACCTTTTATTACAATTGCGCTAGGGATACCCTAAAATAAATAACCTTTTATTACAATTGCGCTAGGGATACCCTAAAATAAATAACCTTTTATTACAATTGCGCTAGGGATACCCTAAAATAAATAACCTTTTATTACAATTGCGCTAGGGATACCCTAAAATAAATAACCTTTTATTACAATTGCGCTAGGGATACCCTAAAATAAATAACCTTTTATTACAATTGCGCTAGGGATACCCTAAAATAAATAACCTTTTATTACAATTGCGCTAGGGATACCCTAAAATAAATAACCTTTTATTACAATTGCGCTAGGGATACCCTAAAATAAATAACCTTTTATTACAATTGCGCTAGGGATACCCTAAAATAAATAACCTTTTATTACAATTGCGCTAGGGATACCCTAAAATAAATAACCTTTTATTACAATTGCGCTAGGGATACCCTAAAATAAATAACCTTTTATTACAATTGCGCTAGGGATACCCTAAAATAAATAACCTTTTATTACAATTGCGCTAGGGATACCCTAAAATAAATAACCTTTTATTACAATTGCGCTAGGGATACCCTAAAATAAATAACCTTTTATTACAATTGCGCTAGGGATACCCTAAAATAAATAACCTTTTATTACAATTGCGCTAGGGATACCCTAAAATAAATAACCTTTTATTACAATTGCGCTAGGGATACCCTAAAATAAATAACCTTTTATTACAATTGCGCTAGGGATACCCTAAAATAAATAACCTTTTATTACAATTGCGCTAGGGATACCCTAAAATAAATAACCTTTTATTACAATTGCGCTAGGGATACCCTAAAATAAATAACCTTTTATTACAATTGCGCTAGGGATACCCTAAAATAAATAACCTTTTATTACAATTGCGCTAGGGATACCCTAAAATAAATAACCTTTTATTACAATTGCGCTAGGGATACCCTAAAATAAATAACCTTTTATTACAATTGCGCTAGGGATACCCTAAAATAAATAACCTTTTATTACAATTGCGCTAGGGATACCCTAAAATAAATAACCTTTTATTACAATTGCGCTAGGGATACCCTAAAATAAATAACCTTTTATTACAATTGCGCTAGGGATACCCTAAAATAAATAACCTTTTATTACAATTGCGCTAGGGATACCCTAAAATAAATAACCTTTTATTACAATTGCGCTAGGGATACCCTAAAATAAATAACCTTTTATTACAATTGCGCTAGGGATACCCTAAAATAAATAACCTTTTATTACAATTGCGCTAGGGATACCCTAAAATAAATAACCTTTTATTACAATTGCGCTAGGGATACCCTAAAATAAATAACCTTTTATTACAATTGCGCTAGGGATACCCTAAAATAAATAACCTTTTATTACAATTGCGCTAGGGATACCCTAAAATAAATAACCTTTTATTACAATTGCGCTAGGGATACCCTAAAATAAATAACCTTTTATTACAATTGCGCTAGGGATACCCTAAAATAAATAACCTTTTATTACAATTGCGCTAGGGATACCCTAAAATAAATAACCTTTTATTACAATTGCGCTAGGGATACCCTAAAATAAATAACCTTTTATTACAATTGCGCTAGGGATACCCTAAAATAAATAACCTTTTATTACAATTGCGCTAGGGATACCCTAAAATAAATAACCTTTTATTACAATTGCGCTAGGGATACCCTAAAATAAATAACCTTTTATTACAATTGCGCTAGGGATACCCTAAAATAAATAACCTTTTATTACAATTGCGCTAGGGATACCCTAAAATAAATAACCTTTTATTACAATTGCGCTAGGGATACCCTAAAATAAATAACCTTTTATTACAATTGCGCTAGGGATACCCTAAAATAAATAACCTTTTATTACAATTGCGCTAGGGATACCCTAAAATAAATAACCTTTTATTACAATTGCGCTAGGGATACCCTAAAATAAATAACCTTTTATTACAATTGCGCTAGGGATACCCTAAAATAAATAACCTTTTATTACAATTGCGCTAGGGATACCCTAAAATAAATAACCTTTTATTACAATTGCGCTAGGGATACCCTAAAATAAATAACCTTTTATTACAATTGCGCTAGGGATACCCTAAAATAAATAACCTTTTATTACAATTGCGCTAGGGATACCCTAAAATAAATAACCTTTTATTACAATTGCGCTAGGGATACCCTAAAATAAATAACCTTTTATTACAATTGCGCTAGGGATACCCTAAAATAAATAACCTTTTATTACAATTGCGCTAGGGATACCCTAAAATAAATAACCTTTTATTACAATTGCGCTAGGGATACCCTAAAATAAATAACCTTTTATTACAATTGCGCTAGGGATACCCTAAAATAAATAACCTTTTATTACAATTGCGCTAGGGATACCCTAAAATAAATAACCTTTTATTACAATTGCGCTAGGGATACCCTAAAATAAATAACCTTTTATTACAATTGCGCTAGGGATACCCTAAAATAAATAACCTTTTATTACAATTGCGCTAGGGATACCCTAAAATAAATAACCTTTTATTACAATTGCGCTAGGGATACCCTAAAATAAATAACCTTTTATTACAATTGCGCTAGGGATACCCTAAAATAAATAACCTTTTATTACAATTGCGCTAGGGATACCCTAAAATAAATAACCTTTTATTACAATTGCGCTAGGGATACCCTAAAATAAATAACCTTTTATTACAATTGCGCTAGGGATACCCTAAAATAAATAACCTTTTATTACAATTGCGCTAGGGATACCCTAAAATAAATAACCTTTTATTACAATTGCGCTAGGGATACCCTAAAATAAATAACCTTTTATTACAATTGCGCTAGGGATACCCTAAAATAAATAACCTTTTATTACAATTGCGCTAGGGATACCCTAAAATAAATAACCTTTTATTACAATTGCGCTAGGGATACCCTAAAATAAATAACCTTTTATTACAATTGCGCTAGGGATACCCTAAAATAAATAACCTTTTATTACAATTGCGCTAGGGATACCCTAAAATAAATAACCTTTTATTACAATTGCGCTAGGGATACCCTAAAATAAATAACCTTTTATTACAATTGCGCTAGGGATACCCTAAAATAAATAACCTTTTATTACAATTGCGCTAGGGATACCCTAAAATAAATAACCTTTTATTACAATTGCGCTAGGGATACCCTAAAATAAATAACCTTTTATTACAATTGCGCTAGGGATACCCTAAAATAAATAACCTTTTATTACAATTGCGCTAGGGATACCCTAAAATAAATAACCTTTTATTACAATTGCGCTAGGGATACCCTAAAATAAATAACCTTTTATTACAATTGCGCTAGGGATACCCTAAAATAAATAACCTTTTATTACAATTGCGCTAGGGATACCCTAAAATAAATAACCTTTTATTACAATTGCGCTAGGGATACCCTAAAATAAATAACCTTTTATTACAATTGCGCTAGGGATACCCTAAAATAAATAACCTTTTATTACAATTGCGCTAGGGATACCCTAAAATAAATAACCTTTTATTACAATTGCGCTAGGGATACCCTAAAATAAATAACCTTTTATTACAATTGCGCTAGGGATACCCTAAAATAAATAACCTTTTATTACAATTGCGCTAGGGATACCCTAAAATAAATAACCTTTTATTACAATTGCGCTANTAATCAACGACTGCCCAAAAAAGTCTATGAAGCAAGGTGTGAGGGAAGAAGACCCAGGGGAAGAAAAAGGACCACTTGGATGGACAATATCACATCCACCCTGGCCGAGAGGGTAATGTCTGTACAACGTGCTCGTCAATATCCCACAATAGAGAGATGTGGAAATCTTTTTGGTCATCCTTTATACCAAACGGTAGAAGAGGACTCGACTAAGTAAGTAAGTAAGTATTTATTTTAATTCTATGAATGAAATTTATTTATTCTTTCATTATATTACACATCAAATAATTTCTGTTTAAGTATAATAAACAATTTAGTAAGTGCTATCACTCGAGAGTTCCTTGCATCATATCGTCTCAAGTCAAATATTCGCACATCTGTATTGCTTATAAAAATATTGTATTGTAGTTGCAGTAATTAAATAAAAAGTTAAAAAAAAAAGAAAGAAAAAATGTTGGGAAGACTGCTGTTTAGATCCAAAGGGGGTGCTAAAGTAATCGTACATAAGTGTCAAACTAATCAAATACCTTTATCAAAAANAGTTTTAAACAGTGGTTTATAACGAATGCTAATTGGTAAATGACCATTTCTTTTCTACCAACCAGTACCCAAAATTAATGGTACGTTTTTACTCAAGTACCCCCCATATCCCTTTTTGTTAAAAGTTATTTAGAAAAATTCATTTATATTCTAAAACAACAGGGGAGTTACAATCTGATGAAGTACCAATAATTGTATCTATTTGAAGACCAACAAACCAGAATAAACATTACATATACTGAGTTGTTAGGGTAAGTGACCCGAATATGAGACCCCTTTTTTGGTTTTGGTGTAACTCAAGATTTAATTAAAATAAACAAACAGTTGAGAGACAAAACAATTAATAATATATTGTAATTCAATGGAAATGTTTCAAAATAATTAAAAATGTATACTTCTTTAAAAAAAAAAAAAAAAAAAAAAAAAAAAAAAAAAA
>KZ651286.1:439984-453766 GCA_001010745.2 Gerris buenoi
TAAGGCGAATTTAAATCTTTATTTAGATGTAAGGCGAATTTAAATCTTTATTTAGATGTAAGGTGAATTTAAATCTTTATTTAGATGTAAGGCGAATTTAAATCTTTATTTAGATGTAAGGCGAATTTAAATCTTTATTTAGAGGTAAGGCGAATTTAAATCTTCATTTAGAGGTAAGGCGAATTTAAATCTTCATTTAGAGGTAAGGCGAATTTAAATCTTCATTTAGAGGTAAGGCGAATTTAAATCTTTATTTAGATGTAAGGCAGAGGAGTATATGTTGAAAATAAAAAGTAAAAACAAAATCTCACCGGTACTCTTAAAAGATAATTTCATAGAAAAATGGTTTTAGATAATATGCTAACTTGAATATATCAATTATAAGGCGCATCTTGATTTTCGCGGTGCAAAAACGGGAAAAAGTACGTCCTATGTTTGAAGCAATACGGAAGATAAGTTATTATTCAAATAAAAAAGAAACAAGAAAAAAAGGAAGTGGTCTAAAAAAGATATATTTATTATAGTTATAATTTTACTTAAGTAAGTCATTAGGATGTGTTAATTCGATCCTTTTACAAGTTTAATAATAGCTAAAAGAAGAAAGAAGAGGTATAAAAAATTGACTTCTATTTTCATCATATTTATTAATACAAATAAAAAATATATTTTATTATTTTCTGTTCCGTGTTTAGTTTTTGCTCTATCAACCAGTTTAGTTTGCCATGAAAAGATGGAGTTAATTCAGGGTTATAGACTATAGACTCAGTAAATATGTCAACACTGTTTGGTTTTTTTTTTTATCCTATAGAATTAAATCAATCTATTCTCTACCTATTAGCTATTCATCCTCTTACTCATCCCACGTTACCTTTTAGATATTTTTTTCTTTATTTGATGTGTATAAAACTTTAAAAAATGTATACCAGTTTGAAGGAATAAATATACTCCCATTATAACTACAATTTAAAACCAAAATTATTCCTTCAAACTTTAGTGAAGTATAATTTAACTCTAGTAAAAATAGTATGTAATGATTAGATTAAACTTAAGTAAGCTTAACAATCGATCAGGTTTGCATTTAAAGAAAGCTTCTTTAGAAGCTTTCTTCAAATGCAAACCTGATCGATGTAACTTTCCTTAAAGTTCTTAAAGAATAAATTCTTTAAGAACTTTAAGGAAAGTTACACACTGGGCGACGTTCGTCGCTGTCGCTTGCGAAGGCGACGTATCTGTAAACGCTCTCATTGTGCTATATAGATTTTGGTCTTATTCTTTATATGAAAAACGTCGCCAACACATGAAAACGTTCGTCGCCGACAAGCTTACCCCGGTGACGACGTCCTGAACGTTACTCGCCCAGTGAGAAACTGGCTTAAGTCCGTTGTTTGTATAGCAACTGCTGTTTATTCAGCTTCTCTATACATATTTATGAAAGCCTAGAAATTGTACACATTTCGATGTTATAAGGTTCACCAGGGACCAGTGCATTAAATATTATTTATAAGTGAAAGAATGTATCCATGTTTTCAACTCGATGACATTGTCATAAATTTTGATTAAATGTGATAATGGGTTGTATTTGGTCTCTCGTTAGAATCTAGTTTAGAGGGTGGTATAAGATATAATCTTTGAGTGCCTTAATATTTAGAACCATGATTGAAACCACGGTAAATGATCAAATGAGTGTAGATGAAGTGCAGAAGAACAAACCGGATGAAGTCCACGATAGCGATAGTAATGCAGATTTATCAAGAACGGAAGATAAGACTGCAAGCATGTTGACACAAGATAATCCTCCTACGTCGCAGATGGTATTATCGGCTTTAACTACGCTTAAAAGGAAGAAAGGTATTTCTTATCAAGCTATCAAAAAATTCATATCGGCAACTTACAAGAAAGATGTTAAAAAGTTATCGCCTTATGTCAAAAGATTTTTGAGGTCCGCAGTAAGTTGCGGTATTCTTCATCAAGTAACTGGTAAAGGTGCGCGTGGTTCTTTCAAGCTAGTTAAAAGACAGCGTATCAGCACTTCTTATCGTAGAGCAAGTTCTAATCCGTCCAGAGATAATGTGTTAAACCAACATAACTCCGAGAACTTTCACAGTAATGAAGGCAAGAAAGTTCCAAGACTAATTAGAAAGAGTAGAAATTTGTCAAGTCGTGGTTCTCATTCGGACAACTCCTTACATAAAAGTACTTCGACCTCGCAACTGTTTATCAGAAAAAAATCCTCACTTTCCGATTTAGCTGTTAAAATGTCCGATAAAAATATCTCTGTTTCGACATCTACAGATGGTTTCATGTGTCAGACTTTTTCCGTTCCGTCGACCCGATCTTCGAGCGATGTGAACAGAAGGTCTTCAAGGACAAATATCTCTACCGGTCGAATCGAATCATTCAGACAAAATTCCCTATCTTCAACAAGCGAACCAAGTTCAATGATCGTTGATGTTTCCTCGGTCGAAGATATCACCGAATCTTTAACAAGACAATCGTTACTACCGGGTGACTTTACTTCTAATATGTAAATCGAATTTTCAAATCTTTCGAATCAGCGAATCTTTCACCAAATTCTGCTTAAAAATAGTCAGAATCCACTGTAACAAAATTTTTATTAAACAGATACACTTTTAGGTAAAGCAAAACCTGTTACATTTTTATTCATTGCCTTGTGTGATGAATGAATGAAGTGGTGATTTAATGAATAAAGTTATTATTCATTGGTCCAACAATCATTCGCAAATTTTTGCTTCCAATTTTTGCCTCCCCAAACTGCAATGAAGTACTAGCGTTTGGGCTGGCCACACACTGGCCTAGCGTGGCCCAATGTTCCTGGAGAAGAAAGACCCTTTGACTTGGGGTTTAGTGAAAGGCTGGTCGTCCTTTTACGATACCTTTATTTTAACAACATTTGACGATCATTACATTGGTAATGATCGTCCAGCATTGGCTGGAGTGGCTTTACTGATCGCCCATGACAAATCTTAGACTGTATTGTTCATGTATCCAATAAGCTGGACATGGAGTGAGGCCCCAACTTAAACTATATTAACGTGAACATTTGAACTGTTACTCCACTTCTGACCACTCAGCACTAATATCCTGTTTAAAAGTACTAACTGGTTAAAAGTACTTTGAGCAAAGCATTTGTAAAGAGTGTATTTCGTTTAAAAACAAAAAAAAAATGAATGCAAAAAAACAGAAATACAATTAGGAGAGTCCTTATAACCACCAATGTAATTCGATACGAAACCTGGGTCACAAAATCACACCGTGAGGAAGGTAAACAAACAGTGACGTCAAACCTTTCTCTATAAAAACTCACTTCTTGCTACATTCTGTTTTTAAATCTTTCACCAGTCATAAAAACAAGAACAGGTTTTCTTTCAATTGATGGCGGGCCGCTCCCCAGCTGGGAAATACCCGACCAGTTTCTGCTTGATTTATCATCATCCACTTTAAAATGACTCTTGGTTTAGTCTTTAATAGATATCCTTTTATTTTCTTGTACTCACTGCTTCCATCTAACTTTTGACATTTTGAAATGTTACCTCTTCCCCACCATTTTTTCCTTGTTACTATACTAAAGAATTAATTATTTTAAAGTTAAAACACCATTGGAGCTAATTCAAGTCATTAAAACTCAAGCATTTAAATAGACAGATCTTATGAATATACCCAGAGAAGGGGTGGCGGGAGGGGGAAGGGGGGCTGAGCAAGATCACATCAAGCCTTACTAAACTGGATTTTAATTGTAGAGTAGCCAATATAATTAAGTATTCGAATTTCGATATGTGGCAACCCATATTTAATTTGGCTCGAGGATATCAACTACTGTTTAAGCATTAAAATTATAATAAAAAAAAACATGTACGATTTGATAAAAACATTTTTTTAAATAACTGTTAAAATTGATAAAAGAACTTAAAGGTCAAACTGTTAAATGGAGTATGGTTATCATTAACTGAGTAGGTAAGCCTGCCAATAGATATAAGAGTTTATTGCGCGTGCCTATAGTTTACTGTTTACTTGAAACCTAAGTTCTTAACTGATTACTACAAATTATACACTTGTTTGAAATATGATTTAGTTAATTTCATCTTAAAACTGCAAAATCTTCAGCAATTACTAAAGCTATAAAACCAACATTTTAGGACAAATATTGTGTTGGTATTTGAGGATTAAGATTAAATTGATTTGAGGATTAACAACTTTAATGCAGTTTTAAATAAACAATAAAGGAGACTTCTTATTCATGACTACATTTTTTATAACTGACCCTAGATTCTTCCTCCGAACTAAGTTCATTGGTCGTTGATGGTTTTTCAGTCGAAGTTACCAACGACGAATCTCTGACGAGACTATCGTTAAGGCTGTACCGCCCTTTGAGGTTAGGAAAAACAGTTAAATTCAAATAACTCTGGTTCTAAGCAAGATATCAAAAACCTAATCACAGGCTTCATTCCTAATTTTAATTCTGCACAATTTGAGCCCTATTTCAACTTCCTATGATAAATAGTACTGGCGCCATTTTAATACAACGAGTTTTATCGTTGTATTGAAATTCTAATATATTCTATTTAAATTTTATATTCTATTTCTATTTTTCGTTCTAATATATTTTATTTAAAATTAGAATATAGTGTAACAGATTAATTTGGTTGGTCATTAGACCAACAATTTAACTTCTACTTTTTTAGATTTTTACACCCCATATTTTATTTTTTAGAATACATAAATGGATATAATTATTTATATATACTCTTTTTTCTAAATAACTTACACCTTCTGTAGATTGTTACTCCCCTCTGTTTTTTTTATAAGGTTAGTAACAATCTAAAAAAAGAACATTCCGAACACCTTCTTTAGATTGTTACTCCTCTCTATTACTTACATATAAGAGGAGTACGTGTCTAAAGAAGTGCCAACATTTCTAATTCGTGAATAATCTATATTTTTCTAAACATGATAAGTAATTAAGAAACCTGATCCTGAGTATAATTTATGCAAGTAATATTAAATATAATAATGCATGTTCACAAATATACATTAAACAAAGACGTACATATGCATTGTTCTAATATAATAATATATATTTTAAATTGATAGGTGAAGGCCTTTATTAATGGTGAGATCATTCTGTAAAATACCTGTCTGGAATAAAATAATAATACAATTTTTTTTATTATTGTCTTTTGCGTACTTATGTTTCTATAAATTTTCAGTGAAATAAAGTTTTAAATATTCTTTAGTTTCTCATTTAAAGAGGAAGTATTGTTATGGCGCGAAAATTCCATGTTGATATTTTGATGGATTTACACGTTTTGAGTCCAAAAAAGTGGTTTTTAAAAAATGTCTGTCAGGGCAGACGCCTGGAGCTTAAACTACTGGACCAATTTTGACGCAATTTGGCATACATGTTCGAAAAAAATCCTACCTCGAGGCGAGATCGAGAAATGAATTTTAGCCTCAAATTTGGGGGGCGCCAGCCCTCCTCCAAACTATAAAAACCTCAAAACCCTACAATAAAAATAGGAAAAAATTATTTCTTCCGACGATTTTGATTATAAAGTACTAAAATGTAGTCCATTTAATACGAATCTAACCATGTAAGCCGTTTTCCTGGCAGTAATCTAGTTCCTGAGAAAATAGCTTTAAACGCGGACGGAGAGGGGCTGGGTTCATTTCCCCGCTAAGGAGAAGTTATTTTTGTGATAAATTTCGATAAAATGTTCAATAATAATTAAATGTACCTTATTAATTAGTAATTATGAACTTGTATATGAGAAATTTTGTCTGAGTTGTTTTGGACCGATTGTTTTATATGGTAATAATAATTTATTTTATTTTTTTCACTTAAACTTCTATTCAAATGAATTGAGTTATAATTTAAGTTAGGAGTAGGAGGTATTAAAGTGAATGTATATGAGAAACAAAATGTATAGTAAATACTCATCGAATTCTAAACTTGGATAATTAATCTGTCGTAATTAATGTTCCATTATCGTAGCCGTATTTAGCATGAATATTAGCAAAACTATGCGGTGCTATCATATTTAACTATTTATTTACACTAATACCTAGTAAAATACTATTTTTATCCTAATATTTCTTAATAAGACTATAGGGTGATGACTATAATTGAATATATGCGTAATACATCCTTCTTTATTCCCCAAAAGAAAGGTCATTGCCAAAATGACGTCAGTACAATGTTCCAGTTTTAAATAAATTCGTAATATTAGGGCTATAATTAGAAGTATATTTAATTAGCTTTACATGTCTGACAGGGAGAAATATTTTAATCTATATTTGACCCACCTTACGACGTTTGTTTACCTAGAAAGCTGAAAGTTGCTCAGCTGATGCATTTCTGACGATAACAATATACTTGTCAATCATTATTTTTTACATAAATCATTTGTATTTATCGATAAATCAATATATTTACACATTTATATGCGGCAAATTATTTAGGTAAAATTCGAAATAAAATGTAAATATATACATACTTTATAAAATTGAAAATGTCGAGTTTTCGAATTTAGCTTTACAAACTTCACCTAAGTGAGGTTAGATTTGATTACAAGATTTAATTTGACAAAGATTAAATAGACTGCCAATTTGTGTAGTACCTAGCTTCCTCGCATCCTATCTCGTACTTTATTGATTTTATGCTTTTACAAGTTATTACTGTCTAAGTTGTTTAATCATTTCCCATGAATTTAAGTAACAAATTAGCAAATTTAAAGAGCGCAGACGCGACGATTAAAATCAATCTGGGGCTATCTGCGTGTTCCTTCGATAAACAATGAAAGTTTCATACAATTTAGATAAGTACTATTGAAGCTATAGGTGTAAAATATTTTATCTACGACTTGCATTGTAAGTGGACTTTACATTGCTAATAACGAAAGGGAAGTAACACTTCCCTCCCTTGGGAGTAAAAAAACAATCATACCAACTTAAAAGGTATTTTTTTAGGTAAATTTTAAGTGTTATGTTGGTAGTTATGTTTTTTTAGCTGTTTTGTTTACTAATTTTTCGGGAAGGTTACTTTAGGTTATCATACAAAGTCTTTAAATTAAAAAAACAAACTAAACGTAATTAAATCAAAAACGTTTATTAAGTATAAAAATTGTTATTTTAATAAATCAAATAACTAAATATTAGTTTAAGGTGTTTAAATTACGTGAATTTGTAGGTAAAACTTTCACCTACTAACTTCACTAAGTTTTCTCCTTCGGCGGTGCCTCAGGAGAAAACTTAACCTCGTGCAGGAAAACATACTTCTCTCCCTTGCTGCGTAAATAACTATTCGCTCTTCAGAACGATCACATACCTTCCGTTTCCTTTGATAAACTCGGAAGCAAAAATAGAAAATAATTTAAATGTATTTAAAATAAACATGCTATTACAAATATGTAATACACCAATAAGGGGGAGATATATTAGTTTTAAACTGCCACTGCACTACGAGATATACGTATGCTACTAAAAATAAAAGCGTGGGCGATTTCTTTATCCAAAATCCTAACGAAATCTTGCATTATATCTACTTATTTTACTCACTCTTGTGACTTTCTTCTCTAATACATTGAATGTTCTAAAAAATGTGAATGTTTAAACTACAGAATTCTAACAAATGACAATAGTTATTTTTGTGCAATGTGCAAGTAGTGCTCAAAGTATCACTTTGCTGAATTTAGTGAAATGTTTACACATGAGCCGCAGGCAAGGACGCAATAGTTTCTCGAGTGCAGCAAAGAAATTTAAAAAAGCAGGAATTGCTCCTTAAATTTTCCCTACTGTTAGTTTTTAATCTGTAAATAAAATATAAAAAGTATAATCAACAACTAGTGACATTCGACAATAATAATATTAACTACTCCAGCTGTTCTGTTTATAGCCAGTGTTGCCATTTTTGCAATGTTACCTGGCTAGTAGATGCATATTATTTATGTTCGTAAGTTGGAACACTGGAGGGCGGGAAAATTAAAATCAGTGTGGGAAAGTAAAAATACAGGAATCAGCTGTTTTGCGTACTATAAGGGATTTTTTTTAGGTAAATTTTAAGTGTTATGTTGGTAGTTATGTTTTTTTAGCTGTTTTGTTTACTAATTTTTCGGGAAGGTTACTTTAGGTTATCATACAAAGTCTTTCAATTAAAAAAACAAACTAAACGTAATTAAATCAAAAACGTTTATTAAGTATAAAAATTGTTATTTTAATAAATCAAATAACTAAATATTAGTTTAAGGTGTTTAAATTACGTGAATTTGTAGGTAAAACTTTCACCTACTAACTTCACTAAGTTTTCTCCTTCGGCGGTGCCTCAGGAGAAAACTTAACCTCGTGCAGGAAAACATACTTCTCTCCCTTGCTGCGTAAATAACTATTCGCTCTTCAGAACGATCACATACCTTCCGTTTCCTTTGATAAACTCGGAAGCAAAAATAGAAAATAATTTAAATGTATTTAAAATAAACATGCTATTACAAATATGTAATACACCAATGAGTTTTCGAATTTAGCTTTACAAACTTCACCTAAGTGAGGTTAGATTTGATTACAAGATTTAATTTGACAAAGATTAAATAGACTGCCAATTTGTGTAGTACCTAGCTTCCTCGCATCCTATCTCGTACTTTATTGATTTTATGCTTTTACAAGTNCAAAGCGGATTTCCGTGTATGTCTTCCCACGCTTTGAAACAAATAAATAAACTTTACAATGAATTGTTTCAAAGTACGAGTATGTACATTTATTTACTTTACAACAATGCGTACACAAAGAATGAAAATGACCTGGGGAAAATCTCTTTGTCACTAACCACCTCTAGCCTAACGCTCTCTCATATTAAAAAATAAATAAATAATTTAATAAAAAGCTCGATAAAATTATATAATCAATGGTATGCAATGTGCCAAAAATAAATTAAATGCTGCTTATAACTACTTTAAACAAAATTTTAAAAACGGTAGGTTTCATAAAGAAATTTTTACGAGGGTAGCAAAAATGCTTCTTTACATAGGCCCATAATAGTTCACTCTTTTTCATGTTTCTGATATAACCCTTCACCTTTTAAGTCCACGTCGTCAGCGACCTAACCATATCCTGATACAAATCTTCCATGTCTCCAACTCCATATCCCAATATTCTTATACTAATACTCATGCTCCTTTGTATGTTTCTATCATATCATTCATAACCCTTCACAATGAACTTTAAGTCGTAACCATAACCCTTCACTATGACCTTTAATTTCATTTCGTCAGCGACCTAGCCATCCTGATACAAACCTTTCATTAATCCGGCTCCATATCCCAACATCCTTAGACTTACGCTCCTTTTGTATATTTCTATCATAACCATAACCCNCAAGATTCCTCAAGAAGTCCTCCAGTAACCTCAAGATTATCCTCCAGAAGTCACCTCAAGATTCCTCAAGAAGTCCTCCAGTAACCTCAAGATTATCTGAAGAAGGCTGCTTCAGAACAGCCGAAACCGGTCAATTGTTCAAATTACAATTTTTGTGTGAAGACGTTGTTTGGTTATTGAACTACACCTCTTTCATGATTTGACATATCCTTGCTTCCCTCAAATTCTATTGAATTAATAACTACATAGATATCGACGATCAGTCAAATTTTAATTAACATTTGACATTAAGTAGAATTTGAGGTTAGTGAAGAATAGTCAAATTTCGTCAAACATTTGATTGTTTTCCTCTACAGTCTATAAGATTAGAGTTGGCACAATCAAAAGGCGGGAAAATTTTGAGGAAAACGATTTTATTGGTCCCCCCTGTTGAATGCAACTTCAGAAAAAAAATGCTCTACTCTACCCCTGTCCCACAAAAAAAAAAAAAAATATAACATGGCTTTTCCACACCGATTTTCCCTTTTTATAACCCCCAAACTACCTCCACGTTTGTTGTTTCCCACCTTCGATTGTGCCAACTCTAATCTTATAGACTGTAATTCTATTAGAATAATGCAAAATTGAATTATTGTACTTATTATTGTATGTTTATAAAAATAACTGTTATTTCTGTAATCAAAATTCCAGAGTAGATTGAGCTTAACTTTAATCTATTTAAAATAACTGTTTTACTAACCTACTCAAAAATCATTATTATTTATTTATTAATTTTTGAATAGACATATAGTCATTTCCACCTAGGGTGGCATTTAATTTTTTGTTTTTAAATAATTGTAAAATTTTATAACTTATAATCAAAAACTGCCGATTATATAGCAATTAAAATTTGTTCATTAGATATGTAAAATTTTTTAATCTAATTGTAAATTAAATCTGTCAATTCGCTTTTAATTGCTCTTCAAAAAACTTGATTCTTTAAATCTCGGTCGAAATAGAGGATTTTAATTTATTTAAATTATTTTATTTATGTTTAAAACTTATTTTCTTGTTATTTGATAAAGAACCGTTGTTATTAAACTATCAAACAATCATGAATTTATACAACTAATGGTACTTGTTTAGATTGTTACTCCCCTTTGATTTTATTTTAGAATACAAATGGATATAATTATTTATACATTCCGTTGTTTAAGTAACTGTTAAGACAAAAGGATGTTTAGTCCAATGTACTTTTGGACAAAGGAATTACACACTTCTTTTTTTATAAGGTGAGTGTTCTGTTCTTAAACTATAGCTTCGAATAAATAAAAAGATAATTTAAAACAGTTTGGGTGCTCTACTAAGAGTGAGTCTTTTTTATTAATATGACATATAGTTTCAAAACAAAAACAAACAAGTCAACTTGCAAAATAAAAATAAATTCAAAGTAGATGTCAAACCCGCACATCCTCCCACACCAGAAGTGATAGCTCATACTCATAACACCTCTAGTGGGTACACCTTCTGAACAGGTCTCAGTACTTCGCCCTTTTCCGTCTTCAACCGAAGCACCCGTGGACATCCATCTTTCCCGATGATTATTTCTTCGATACGAGCTAATGGCCACTCAAGTCGTTTTCTCTCGGTCTCAATAAAAACAACTTCTCCTAATTTTGGCTGAGAAATCGGTTTTTGATGTTTATACTGCAGCATCGCCAAATACTCGTTCCGGAACCTCCGCCTAAGGTCCAAACTAACCTTTTTCTGATACATCAGACGTCGGTTTAATTTTTCGTTTCCGACATGCAGACAGTCAAGGTCAGGAATGCCAGTGTCCTTCACACCTTGAAGGAACATGGCTGGTGTTAGTGGCTCTAAGTCCTTTGGATCCTCTGTCACCTGAGTTATGGGTCGGGCATTCAAGACTCCTTCACAGTCACAAAGAACAGTGTTCAATTCTTCTGTAGTGAGGGTGGTCTTGCCCAACACTTTTCTCAGCAGTCGTTTTAGGAGACCAATCAAGCGCTCCCACCAACCCCCCCACCAGGGGGCACTAGGAACCGTGAATATCCACTGTATTTTCTCAACGACGCATTGTTTGTTGACCTCTTCCCAATCTAGGTTAGCAAGTCCTCTTGCTGCCCCGACAAAATTCTTTCCATTATCGGAATATATTACTTTAGGCCTTCCTCTCCTAGCAATAAAGCGCCNTATCTCCGTTAATATTTGAGATATCAAACTGCGGTTTGATGCTATCTTCATCATGCATAAAAATCTACCTTTTTTGGTGGGTACCCATTTTCCCGCCATTTTGGTTGCCGTCATATTGGATTAAACTTTAAAATTTAAATTGGAACACCCATACCGTGATACATATTTGGAAAGGCCTTGAAAAAAGAAAACATTTGCCGCAAACCAGAGCTTTCTGTCTTTCGCCGTTTAGAAATGGCGTCCTGTTGAAATAACAAAATTGACATTTTCAACGCTTGATAGCTACTAAAATGAGGCTAAAAGAGAGAGAGAGAAAAAAAAGAGTAAAATTATCCTATTTAAAACTCATAAATTCAAAATAGTTTTAAAAGAAAAATATTTTAGTTACATTTATTTTCGGTTGCGAGTAAATGACTACGTTAACTTTATTCAGGCGGCCAGTTGAAATTACAAAATGGTCTTTTTTGACATTTTAATTACGGTCAAAGTAAAGGTTTTAGGGGGAAACATACAAGAGTAAATTTGTCTTATTTTAGGATAAAAAATTAAAGAGTTTGATTAATTAAACAGTTTGATATCTCAAATATTAACGGAGATAATTAGCCGTTGCCGAACTTTTGGATCACCCTGTATAANCTAGCCATCCTGATACAAACCTTTCATTAATCCGGCTCCATATCCCAACATCCTTAGACTTACGCTCCTTTTGTATATTTCTATCATAACCATAACCCTTCACAATGACCTTAAAGTCCGTTTCGTCAGCGACCTAACCATATCCCAATACAAATCTTCCATGAATCCCACTCCATATCACAACATCCCAATCCTTTGAAGCCCCCGCAGATAACCGACTTTTGTAGGTAGTGAGTGATGTCACACGTTGACCAACTTTTAATCGGTCCCACCGACTCAACGCGCATGTGCTTCCGACTTTTCCCTTACCACCAGCATAGCCTTAGAGAATCCCTAAGAAAATTGGGTTAGTCCTTTCGCGACTTTTAACACTTGCGGACGTGAAAATTGAAGTTTCAAAGAGTTCGATCCTTGACCATTAATCTCCATAAGAAGAGAGAGAGAGAGAACGATATCAATCAAGTGTTGGGCTCATTCTTCTTCAATCAATGATTGCTGAAGGGGAATTTTCACACAATAAATCTTGATCTCAGGAGCATTCAGATAATTTTTTAAAATTTAATAGAATGTTGATTGACACGTTTGACAAACTAGTCTCCCTGCTTTATCAAACTATTTTTACAGTGGCACTGAAATAACGATATTATGTTCTGTTCACTCTATACATTTCATATTTCTATGTATTTATTCTAAAAATTAAATCACTTGTTTTTTAGAGACACAGGCAATACATTTTTCAACCGCAGATCAGATGTACATGAAACAACACGTACGTATACTTATTGAGACGAAGGGCAGTGCAACACTGCAGTGCACGTGCGGCCTACCCGACTTTTAGTAGGACGGGAAAAAGTCGGTCGTTTGAGGGGGCTTTAATCCACAACTAATCATTATCATTTATTCCTGCAAATCCTCCTCGACGTCAAAAGGCCCTCCGCAGACTATCGTAAAAATCTTTGGAGGGCTAATTAACCCTCTTTAAAGTCATCCAATTGAGCTGAAACTTGGCACATACACTCTGTAGTTTGTAACAATACAAAAACATTTTCATTCTAATACTTTATTTATTAATTAACAAATAAATTTTCCGTTGATTCACACAATCAAAATGCATATGCATAAATATAAAAGGAATTATAATTAAATCTTTGTTTTTTATGGACTGATATTATTTTAATTTTACACCTGTATGAATGAAAAACTTTCGTTGTCATTGAATTAACGTATTTTTTTAGTGACAGGAATTATTTATAAATTTTGTTGACACTGATGAAATGCCTTGATATTTCACTGGGTTTCACAAGTGACCAAGAAAGATATATTATAATGACCGTATGGTCAGGAGAAATAAGTTTAATGACAACCAAGGCAAATCAAGTCCCCTATTCATGATGAATTTTTGTAATGCTTCATCATTTATTTTTGAAATATGTTTGACCTCGATGGAACTAACTCAGTCATTGTTTGGCATCTATCTAAGCTGTCAATCGTTTATTGTCATCTCGTCAACACTTTGTAAAGATTGTATGTTATAGTTCAATCATTATTATTTATATTATGTACTTCAAATTC
>KZ651286.1:461109-477628 GCA_001010745.2 Gerris buenoi
GGTCGGCGTCCCTCCACTAGAGACATTTTTATTTGCCTAGTTGGCCCGACCTTCTAAAATTCAAAATCCAACGCTCTCATTGGCTCCTTCTCTATTTTCCCGCGCTGTCAAAAAACAATACCAATTGTAAAACTAGTGTAGTTAGATGCGGGGCCTGCACTGTGTGAAAAGAAACTGCGGGCCCGCGTCCGCACCGTGTGAAAGGGGCCTTAAGTGGCAAGTGGCAATGGCAACTTAATCTTAGGTTCTCCATTTCTTATAGATGCAGATAAAAGGAATAATAATTAAACTTCTAGTCTTCCCCTAATAATCACTGAGATAAATATAAACACCTAACTTTCCTTCATTGATCAATTTCATCAAAAGTATTGAGATTTGTAGAAAGCAAGCCTCCGACATCTGCATTCTTCTCTTCTAGTTAATCTTCATCGTTGAATGGATTTTAAAAGCTAGTTAATTTTTAGTTACTATAGAAAATTATACTAAATCTTGGTCCAAACAGCAAACTTAACAAAATATAAATCTACTAACCAATTTTGAAGGGGGAAATAAAATGTATAAGTACTGTATCCGCACTGCATTTCTGTTTGTAATTGTATAAGAAGTGAAACAATGGAGTAATTTCGCTTAATATTTTACAATATTTATATTTATATAAAATAATAGACTATTAAGTGTTGTTGATTTATTAAAAATGTGGATGTGGCAAACCACAATCTGAATTTTCCACTTGATTGTATTTACTTTCTGTCCCAAAGAGATTGATTCAGGTCACAATTATACTTATAAAAGCACATAAATATAAACAAAATTGTATTTATTTTTATAAAAATCACATTTAACAAAAAATAATACTCTTTTTTCTTCCAAGTACAAAAATATTTTCATGTTATAAGAAAAATAAACTCAAAATATAAATTAAAATAATTGGTTCTTTTGAAAGTGATCACTTTTTACACCTACTTATATTAAAATATTAAGACTAATTTTATTCCTCGTAAGCAAAATCTTATCATTGCAAGAACCTTATCTTATCATTGCAAGAACCTTATCTTATCATTGTAAGAACCTTATCTTATCATAGTAAGAACACAAGAACATTTAGAATCAAAGTCTTTTACTTAGATAATAAAATATTAAGTATGAACAAATCTCAGTTCCATAAAGTTACTAAAATTATTATGATAGATTTATATACAGTTATCTCCAAGGGTTTAATTTTTTCAGAAGTACAAATATCTAGGGGTTTTCTATGATCATTTTGCTATTACCAATGCTTCTACAATTGCTAACAATATTAACACAATACATTGTGGCACATATAAAAAGTGATAACATTTACATCTAGTTCACTTTCTTAAAAACGTAAGTTTATAATTGAATTAATACCTAATTGTATTGGAGAATTTTAGGCCAAATTCTCACAGAAAAAAACCAAATTCACATGCGGAGGCGGGGTACATGTGAGGCACACTTCTCCAAAATTACTCGTAAGGTGGGGAAGAGGAACGAGCCCCCACTTAGCATTGCCACTTCTATGAGCATTGAGCCTTAATATTCTACTAAAGTTTTCTGCTCTTCAGTTATTTTTAGCACAATTTTAAAAAAGAAAGACGGTAGATCACCACAAATTAGACTTTTATGGAATCACAGCAGGTGTGTGTGGTTTGTACATCATAAACCAAAAGAAAAAAATATTAGGTGTAAAAGTTCACCCTTCTACCTCAACACTTCATATACTGTACTTCATATTGTACTTTTTAAAGTTTTTATTTGCTTCATTTTATGCATTTGCTTGCAATTTAGTATATTTTTTATTGCACACATTCATTACTATTCTATTGCTATATTACTGCATTTACAAAAAGAGGAGGTACGTATAACATTGTAGCTTATTGTCTTGATACTACATTGTTACTATTTAGATTCATATGAATGTCTTTAAAAAAGAAAAGAAGGTACGTACATCATTGTAGCTTATTGTCTTGATACTACATTGTTACTTTTTAGATTCATATGAATGCCTTTAAAAAATAAAAAAAGGTACATATATTATCGTAGCTTATTGTCTTAATATTAGCTCTCCTTCAAAAACAACTAGATACTCTTAAGGTTAATATATTACACTAATATAAATATTAATTTTTCATATCACTTCTTAATTATTTAATAATATAATTATTAATTATATTATTTACTTATATATTTTACTGTTCTTTGAATTGACAGTAATAACTAATAATACAAATTTAACTTAATCTAAAATACTTTTTAATGTTTAGTGAACATGTACCATCATTACCCGCCAAAATCTCAAGCTCTCATTCGCTCCCAAGCGATTTTCCTAAGCTGTCAGATTAAAAAAATATAAAATCATGAGTATACAATATATTTTTGATATTAATAATAATAAAAATAAAAAAATCATAATAATAATAATAACAATAAAAACAATAATAATTTTACAATTTGAAATTAAAATTCTAAATAAAATAAAAGAAACTGTTAAGAAACTTAAAATCCATATCTACTTATAGATAGTAATTAGAGAAAAATTAAGAAGACAAAAATTAAGAAAATCAGTTGATTGTGCAGATTATTATTAAATTAAAATTTATTATTTTCTTGCTGTAACTAATCTTGATAGTCTAGGAGATAGCACGTATAAAAATTACTTTAAGCAAGAAATTTGCGTATGAGATAATTTTTAGGTGTCCCTCAAGTATATGGAGTCGGAAAATTTCGTCCATGGGTTGTAGCTTGCCCATAAGCTGTTAAAAAATAAAAGATCGACAGTGAGCAGCAAAAGAATATGGGTTGGCAAAGTTCGTCCATGGTACATAGCTTGCCCATAAGCTGTTAAACAACAAAATACCGGCAGTGAGCAGCAATGTCCCATACAAGGTGATTTTCATGATCCTGAGAACTAATTTTGTTGAAAGTAGACCAAAATTCAAGTTGATGTTAGTTCAACACTTAATAGGTGACCTTCGATATGGACAAATATTTGACTTACTAACATATCAAGAGGCAAACTAACATCAACTTGATTTTTGGTTTACTCCCTAATTTTGTACTCAGGAACACAAAAATCACCTAATCCACCCTAATGGGCTCTCCATGGATCTATTTTTTTTATTTTTTTTTACAGCTTGTGGCAAGCTATTACCCATGGATGAACACCAAAATATTAACTTACACAAAATTCTCGCTTGATGTTACTTAACCATTTTTATGCAGACCATCTCTTGGATTACGAGCGGTTAAGTTTAAAAGGAATCAAAAAGCTCAATTTTTTGTTACTTTGGCTTCCTTGGGTTATTCTTAAGCTGACTCTGAATAAACACAAATTAATGGAAGATATAAAGAAAAATGAAGAAGTGTGTATAATGTAGCAAAAGAAGAGGTTTAAATTATTTCAAACTTATAAAATATCAGAAAAATGTGGAAATATGTTCAACTAACATAGTCTAAGCAGATAAAATAACAAGAATCATAATTAAATTATTGTATTTAAATAATATCTTTTTTGTTTAAGACTAACTCAAGAAGAACTCAAAATATAGCAAATTGAACCATTCAAATCCATTTAGATCCAACTACTCAATATAGATATAAAATATTTTGTATAAGCAAAATTCATTGGTCTTTACTATCAACCGGTTTAAGAGCTTTAGTTGAATGCACTTGATGCAACATCGCTCTTAGATATGAATAACGGTGAGAAGTACGGTGAACAGGTCCTGGTACAACTTGATCTCCGCTCTCAACAGATGAGACGCATTTAACTTCTGTATTTCGCTGAACAATTTTAACTAGACAAATAAATAAATAACACACATGTCTTGTACAAATTGCTTTTATAACATATGTAAATAAATTTAAACAAATTATTAATCAATAGGATAAAAAAAAAGTATTAAAAGGAGAGATTTGCCAAAAGGATAACTATGCCCACTTGCCAACACCACTGCCCTAAAACAGACATCAAGTTTAAATCCCAGAAATAAATAAGAGACAGCTTATTGCTTTTATTCATGCTTTGGTAGCATGAAATCCAGGTTCAATTCTTGATTTCAAGGGCAAGGGGCCCCAAGGTTTTCACAATATAATTGGTAAAAACAACATCCATACACTAAAGTAGCTAAGATTATGGTTATGATGCTAATTACTCAATTTCTGCAACCTAACACCTTGTTATTCATTACATATATATACAGTCGGACCTCCATATAACGAATCTGATGGTTCCATAAAAAAATTGTTGTATAGGAATTTCACTATTATAGAATTAATTTTCCATAGAAACACTTCTACGTAGAATTTGTGACACAGAGAATTTATGGGACATGGAAAAAATCATTGTATAGAGATTTTTGCTGTATAGAAGTTCATTATAAGGATTGTAGTTGTATAAGCCCTTTGGCATGCCTAGGTCATATACGGGCTGTTATACCACAGAGTCAGTTAGTTATTATTTTATGATAATAAATCATCACAGAACTATGGCAGGCTAAAGCCTTTCACAGGTTCTTGCACCACATATACTACGTTCACACATCGTTTTGGAAACGGTTTTGAAAACGATCCGCTAGTTATGAACGGAGATCGACGGATCGTATCCGTTTAGATCCGCTCCACCAAAAATACGTGATCGGAACGGGGAATCGGAATTCAAAACGCTCGTGTGAACAGGTCGTGGAGGGGATCGAGATATCAGGTTATTTTACTCTTTTCCACTTTTCAAATTCTTTACTTTCGTGAGCTGACGTCACCGTTATGAAATATCGAAAACAAATATTTCGATCACCTGTATTTTTTGTTGTAAGAACGGGGATCGTTTAAAAAACGAATTGGATCCGAATCGCTTTCAAAACGATGTGTGAACGTAGTAATAGTTAGTTATAATTGTAAGACAATAAACTCATCTTAGAACTATGGTAGGCCAGAGTCCATCACAGACTGTAGACAATATGAGACATATTTTACTCATGAGTAGATTGAGGAAGTTTAGTCCTCTCTCCTGTATTCACCTAATATTTTTTTTAGATAGACACTTAAAAGAAACAGCATGAAAACATCCAATTGAAGCTGCTCAAGCAAGGCCTGAGTATTGCAAGCAGCATGTGGGCAAGTTTTATTGTGAAACCAAAAAAACTGTTTTTCTCAACTTCCCCCTCCTGTTTTGAATCGCTCATCTGAAGTTTCCCATCACCTCACTATCGCGAGCAACTGTGATCATGGTCCCAAGGCAAGGAGTCAATGAGCAATACTTTCTTAGATCCCATAAAGACCGTTGCCATGACCTAGCAGGCGGAATCCAAAACTTAGGATTTCTAAGGTGTTCTCTTCTTTTTCTCTTCTACACTATGAATTTTGGCTTTGGAGGTCCAGTGATAATAAATGCCAATGAGAAATTATTGGCCTTGACATATTGTTCCCCTTATACACTGCAGAACTCACAATGTAGTTCAGTTGCATTTTTATTTTTTGCCGGTAATAGTTGCGAGTGGAGGGTCCATGAATCTTGCCACAAAAAGTAGCATCTGAAAGAGTCAGAGAAATTTTCAGTGCTTCCACTACACTTTGAAAAATGTTACCAACAATTCTTGGATTTTTCCCACCCACTATATGATTTTAAAAAATAGTGTAACTTACTTTTGATACCCCCTCGTAGACAGTTTAAGTTTGAAATTATCAGCTCACTATTGACGATCAACGAAAGTTGTCAAGATGGTCTGCATTAAACTTAGCTTATAGTTATTTAACAATAAACTAATAAACAGGTAAAAAATATATGAATTTATTGATGAAAACAACAATATTCAATATTGTAATCTCGTATCATAATAATAGAGAATGGTTTTGCAATTTCAACAAAAATTTTGGTAGAAATAACTAAGTTTATCCTATATTGCTGCATAATTGCANTAATTGCTGCTGTTGTATTGATAATAATGAGCAAGGTAACTGAAATAAATGTATTTGTTTTAGGAAAGTGTGGCACATCTAAAGGAAAAATTAGACAGGGCTAGAGCTTTTCTAGCTGGAGGAAGTAAGTCTAGAAAATTAAAGGTAATCTAAAGGTGTATTAACAAAATATTGTAAATAAGACAAAGATGAAATAA
Source organism: Gerris buenoi (assembly GCA_001010745.2). Taxonomy (NCBI): domain Eukaryota; kingdom Metazoa; phylum Arthropoda; class Insecta; order Hemiptera; family Gerridae; genus Gerris; species Gerris buenoi. The sequence continues at coordinate 467,238 of KZ651286.1, forward strand.
GATCAGCGAAATCTTGAATTGTTAACTCAAAAGGGGCTAGTTTAGGAAATACGTAGTTTGGAGACAATTAGGTAACAATGAACTCTGCGGCATGTTTCTTATGCCTAAAATAACATAAAATTAAGATATTATACAAAATTAAGGCATTATAAAAAGGGCAAAGGGTTTTAAAGATAGTTTAATGAAGCACTGTTAAAATGGTTAGATATATATTCTTTTCTCTCCTCTTCTTGGGCTATAAGGGATGGTCAATAAAAAAAAAAAATTATATTTTAAGTCAGTTTTAATTCGTTTGCAAATTTTCGCCTATACCTAGGCATCATCAGGCCTTTATCTGAGATCAAATGATGGTGAAATCATTATAAATTCAGATCCATTTATCATTGCATCAGAATAAGTGAGTAACCTTCTATACACAGTATTTTCAAGCACTGTTAAAATGGTTAGATAATAGGTTTGTTCCAACACTTCAAACCAGTTTGAAACTGTCCGACACATGCGCATTAGCAACAGAAGTTCAATTTTAGTCCGATGCGCACACGTCGAACAGTTTTAAACTAGTTTGAAGTGTGGTTGGAACAAACCTATAGTTTCAACCAAAGTAGTTCAAACCAAATTAAGACATTACGTTTTTTCATTTGTAATCGGCAAAAGATTACCAACTAATATTTTAATGAAGGTTTATTAAACAGGGTGATTAAAAAAGAATGAACTGAGTCCCTGATTAAATAGTGTGTAAGTAAATGTATGAATCAGAATGAGGGAACAGCTGTTTGTTTGATAAGGTTACTAAGTTTCAGATGGTTGCCACGTGACTGCGTTTGTTGAATATCAAAATGGTGACAACTCAACAGAAGGCGTTCTGTGTTTTCGAGTAAGTAAAATCTAAATCAGCGGCAACAGCGCAGTTAGCAACTGACCAGGGTAACTTAAAACATTGAATAACAACGATCAATTATATTGATCCTGATATGCTTCAATGTGTTTGGAAAGAATTCTTATATCGTCTTGATGTTGTCCGTGCTGCAAGGGGTGATATTAAACACTTGTAACATGTGAAATAAAACTTAACTGCGAGTGGAATTCTCAATAAGTTCAATTTTTTGCTATTTAAAATATTTAATCATGGAATCGGTTCGTTCTTTTTTAATAATCGTGTATAAAAGGCTTAGCTGGGAATTCTTATAATCATCATAAAATATCTTAAGAAAACTTGATCAAAAAAAATATTTATAAATACCGTTATCTTGGACAGCGTAGAAAGGATTAGAATCAACTCGCTGAGTTGAAGAAATCACATTAGACTGATGTGAATTTGACCAAGAACCAAAATATTGCTGATTGATAAAGGCAACATCACCAATGGAACTCCTTTGATAATAAGGTTGACCATAGAATTCCCACTTCATCAAAGAACCCAAATCCTAAAAAAAGAAAACATCAAATTTATCAAAAAGTAGAGCTAAGGTTAAAATGGTTTGTAATGCCATAAATTTAGGGACCAACATCCATTGAAATGCAGTCATCATCACAAGTATGAAATTTCAGGTAAGGTTACAATGGTTTGAAGTGCCAACTGGCACTATAAACTTAGGGACCAACATCCATTGAAATGCAGTCATCATCACAAGTATAGAAATTTCAGGTAAGGTTACAANAATTTGACACCTGTTCTCACCAGTGTCAATTGTTGTTGTTGTTCTATCAAGTAAACAACATGATGTTTAAAGAAATGAAACATCAAATTCTACATTCCTCAAGACATATTCTTCCCCAGAACTCCAAGATTTGCTACAGTCTGTACCAAACAAGAGTTAGTGGGTTGACAGCACAGGAAATCGAGAGACACACAGATTGGCCAACCTCTGAGGGAAAAAATAAAGAAGTTCAATTTTTTGCTATTTAAAATATTTAATCATGGAATCGGTTCGTTCTTTTTTAATAATCGTGTATAAAAAGCTTAGCTGGGAATTCTTATAATCATCATAAAATATCTTAAGAAAACTTGATCAAAAAAAATATTTATAAATACCGTTATCTTGGACAGCGTAGAAAGGATTAGAATCAACTCGCTGAGTTGAAGAAATCACATTAGACTGATGTGAATTTGACCAAGAACCAAAATATTGCTGATTGATAAAGGCAACATCACCAATGGAACTCCTTTGATAATAAGGTTGACCATAGAATTCCCACTTCATCAAAGAACCCAAATCCTAAAAAAAGAAAACATCAAATTTATCAAAAAGTAGAGCTAAGGTTAAAATGGTTTGTAATGCCATAAATTTAGGGACCAACATCCATTGAAATGCAGTCATCATCACAAGTATAGGAATTTCAGGTGAGGTTATAATAGTTTGAAATGCCAACTGGCACTATAAACTTAGGGACCAATATCCATAGAAATGCAGTCATCATCACAAGTATAGAAATTTCAGTTAAGGTTACAATGGTTTGAAATGTCAACTGGCACTATAAACTTAGGGACCAATATCCATTGAAATGCAGTCATCAGCACAAGTATAGAAATTTCAGTTAAGGTTACAATGGTTTGAAATGCCAACTGGCACTATAAACTTAGGGACCAATATCCATTGAAATGCAGTCATCAGCACAAGTATAGAAATTTCAGTTAAGGTTACAATGGTTTGAAATGCCAACTGGCACTATAAACTTAGGGACCAATATCCATTGAAATGCAGTCATCAGCACAAGTATAGAAATTTCAGTTAAGGTTACAATGGTTTGAAATGCCAACTGGCACTATAAACTTAGGGACCAATATCCATTGAAATGCAGTCATCAGCACAAGTATAGAAATTTCAGTTAAGGTTACAATGGTTTGAAATGCCAACTGGCACTATAAACTTAGGGACCAACATCCATTGAAATGCAGTCATCATCACAAGTATAGAAATTTCAGGTAAGGTTACAATGGTTTAAAATGCCAACTGACACTATAAACTTAGGGACCAACATCCATTGAAATGCAGTTGTCATCAGAAGTATAGGAATTTCAGGTAAGGTTACAATAGGTTTGTTCCAACCACACTTCAAACATGTTCAACAAGTGCATTAGGAACAGGGCGTTCCAATGAACTCAACACTCAAACTCAGACTGTGAGTCAGTTGTTCCAACTAGGCTCTGATTGAAAAATGTAATGCAACAAGATAATTTTAAAATATAGGCAAACAAAAATCTTTTTATTACACACAACGACTAACCAATGAACCACAACATCACGTTAGGTATTTTCTTTTGATGTTTTTTTTTACTATTAATTTTTTACCGCGCTAAAATTAGGAATAATTTTTAAGTCCAATTAATATTAAAAGTTTTGTTTATGGAGTGCTTACCTGTTGATAGTACGGATGAAGAAAATATTGTTGTTGTTGCTGTTGAGGAATACAAGGCATAAGATGATTAGCAGACACATCTGGTGGGTCCGGGAACTCAAAGTTCTCTCTGCTATCCACATCGTACAAGCCATTGAAGTAATTATAAGTTGATGGTCCTGCGCTCATAGGAACAAGACTGTCAACTTTATTCTTTTTATCAAGCTCCAACAATTTTCTTTCGCTAACGTTTAACGGTCCATGAACACTTCTGTTTTCATCGTAGGTACCATTTGACTTTGAATTAAAGCTACGATTTTCATATTTGTTTTCAGTCATTTTCCCTTTGTATTCTCTTGAAGAATCCAGTGTAATCCTAGTATCTCTGAGATTTGAAGAATTCCTCTGATTTATTTGAGAATAGTTTGGAAGATCGGCATTGTTAACGATTCTAGGATTTACATCATATTTTAAATTAGGTTTTCCCCTGTTTATATATACGATATTAGCGATGGAAGGCTCTCTTCTCAAATTTCTATGATAAATAGGAGGGATAAAATCGTCGGGGCGCTCTGGAGGATTCAAAACTTTATTTTTTGTTTCCGTCGGTTGAATAGAAAGTTTTTCCATTTTAAGGACATCAATATCATAAGTATTGGTAGATGAAGTTGTCCTTTTAGGTGAAACATTCTTGCGAGAGTTCCTCTCCTTAAAACCTCTGTCATCTCTGAAATATTATAGTTTTTTATTACATTGAGAGTTAAACAGTTTTGCCAACAAATTAATTAGTGACAAAAGAAATAAGAAGGTGTCATCGTAACTGGTTTTCATTCACGTTATCTTGATTTTATAGAGAAGAATGTATCCTGAGGAATGTTGAATCTGATTTTTTATCTACAGGAATATTTTCAGAGGTGATGAGCACCATGATGTTGACTCGAATCAACAAAAACACAAAACTTAATTTCAGTCAGCAAAAGTTACTTTACATAAGAGCTGCAAAATAAAGTTACTTTTGGATGAGAGATGTCTTTCTTCAATCCTACCTGGAAAGATTCACTCAAGTAATTTGACACCTGTTCTCACCAGTGTCAATTGTTGTTGTTGTTCTATCAAGTAAACAACATGATGTTTAAAGAAATGAAACATCAAATTCTACATTCCTCAAGACATATTCTTCCCCAGAACTCCAAGATTTGCTACAGTCTGTACCAAACAAGAGTTAGTGGGTTGACAGCACAGGAAATCGAGAGACACACAGATTGGCCAACCTCTGAGGGAAAAAATAAAGCCACTACATTTACCTTCTTATATGGTTATCCAGAGGGCAAATCTTGAGCTCTCATTGGCTCCCCACCCCATTTGCTAGTTTTTCCCATGCTGTCAACGCACTTACTCTCGTATGGCACAGACTGTAGTATATATTTTTTCTTCCATGTACATAAAAATATAAAGGCGGCCCTACATTATGGGGTATAAGAGGTATAACTGACATGTACTCGTAAATCGGAGCATGTGTGCTATCAAGTTACGACATAACTTCACTGTTATGATACTACAAAAGCTCCATTTTACCTGACAGGTATACCACAACGTGTATGTTTGTTTACTTTATGAGGGTGACTCATAAAATAAAACTCTCAATTATAAGTCACTGGTGATGACCAAGTACAGCGGTCAGAAGCAGAATATATTAAACATTTATTTAGCTACAGGAGTGACGAAGAATTGGTTGGAATGAAAGTCCGAGAGTTTTTTCTTTAAATATTTATTAACATCAAAGCTTTCGCTCAGGGAGCCTGAGCTTCTTCAGTGATCGAAAATTGAAATTAAAAAATTAACAGGATAACTGGTCATTATAAAAAAATATGGCAACTTTTTTTGAAAAATATAACATATTTTAACAAAAATATAACAATAATGTAAATTAAAAAATTTAAAATTACACACATAATGTTTTGAAGGTGAATGATCACTCATTCACTCATTGTTAAAATATGTTATATTTTTCAAAAAAAGTCGCCATATTTTTTTATAATGACCAGTTATCCTGTTAATTTTTTAATTTCAATTTTCGATCACTGAAGAAGCTCAGGCTCCCTGAGCGAAAGCTTTGATGTTAATAAATATTTAAAGAAAAACTCTCGGACTTTCATTCCAACCAATTCTTCGTCACTCCTGTATTGTAACTACAAGTCCACAAAATACCTCTTCAATTTATTTAGTAAATCATGTCTTTGCTGTTAGTAAATCATGTCTTTAAAGAATTTTATAGTTATTACTGGTGATGATAATTAATTGTTATCGCAGTCTTTGTCATACCATTATTATTACTATACATATGTATTGATGATAGATTCAGGAACACGTTCATCGAAAGCATTAACATAATAACAGCATATTTTGAGTCTTAAAAATTATGTTTAGTTCATTTTGGTACAAAATTGAAAATAAAGGACAAACCATTATCATGCATGAGCATCATCTTAGGCAATGACCTAAGAGATATAAATCAATCTAAAATTAGGAAGTGATTTACAAAATGTATATGATCCATTCAAGAGTCACAACTAACATTAAATGATTAAATGATTTGATGTCTAACTGAATAAATTGAGGATAACTTGAAAATTGTGCCAGAGAGGATTCTTGTCTATCAGATTTTGCTCCTTCTTAAAGTATAATGTTTAATATAAAAATTTAGAGGATCCATTCAAGATTCTCAACTAACATAAGTCTAACAATATATGTTAATATTAAGGCTCTACCGTCCTTTGAGGTTAGGAAAAACAGTAAAATTAAAATTATACTGGTTCTAAGCAAGATATCAAAAATCTAATCACAGGCTTCATTCCTAATTATAATTCTGCACAATTTGAGCCTTATTTCCACTTCCTATGATAAATAGTGCAGGCACCATTTTAATACTACAAGTTTTATCGTTGTATTGAAATGGCACCTGCACTATTTATCATAGGAAGTTGAAATAGGGCTCAAATTGTGCAGAATTAAAATTAGGAATGAAGCCTGTGATCAGATTTTTAATATCTTGCTTAGAACCAATAAAATTTTCATTTTAATGATTTTTCTAACCTCAAAGAGAGGTAGAGCCTTAAATCATTTCAGTTATTGCCTTTTAATAAGAGTAATAAAACTATAATACTTTTTAAAATCATATCTATTCTGTAAAACAACAACGATTGAATAAAAATTTAAAATAAATACTTGTGAGCAGATTGCGTAGAATCCATTCTCAATTTATGTTTCGACGATTCTTTTTCTATTTCTTCAAAGTCGATGTTATATTTGGGATGATTATCAGGATTGTAATGACTTTGCTGGCGTTTAGGTCTCCTTTCTTTACTAGAGCTTTCCCCTATAGAAGTCGGACTATCTGATCGAATGTCATAGCCGTAGATATCAACTAGTTCTCTTTTAGATTTTGGTTTTTGTTCGTCTTCAATGAAAAGATCATGATTCCAACAGTTTGAGTCTTGTGTCTTCCTTACATTCCGTTTTCTTTTCTCTTTAACTTCTTCTTCGTCATCCCTGGAAATTAAACAAATGCAATTTAAAGCCAAATTATAATATCTACCTCGCTCAAGCTTAGGCTTATGCGGACAGTAAGAAAGCCTAGTTTTAAGGCTCATATTTTTTATAAGATTTACTTTAAAATTTATTCTGTTTTACCACTGTATTGTATCATAAATAAATAAATAAATATCTTATCCCAGCTAATATTATGAACTATGGGTAATCATTTAGATGGGTATTTGTTGTGACACATCCCAATAGAAAGCCAGTAAAAGTATATGGTGACAATGTGGTGCCATCTATTGCTATTGAGCAATAGAGGTGGGTAATAACTGTTATTTCACGGTAAAAGGTTAAGATGTTCCCGTAATTGAATGGTAACAGGTTCCTTTAACAAGTTATTGGGGTAATAGGTTCTTGAGGTAAACTAGAGCTGTAACTTCATACCACAGTATCCTCAGAGTAAGGATCCCATCCCCCTTTTCTTACTCTGAGATAGTGCCCACCGCCGCGCCACTGCCAGTCGGAATATTTATGAATTAGACTAGAGTTACTCGATAACAGGTATTTTTACTGGTCTTATATTACTTTGCTTTGTAAGTTTCATCGCACACCTATTACCCCAATTTTGAACCACTTCCTGTAATTCCATCTTCTCCAAATTTTGCACATAGAAACAAATAAGATGAAGAATACAGAAACCAAAATAATAATGATAAAAAAACCAAATGGTGTAATATTTTTTGCTTTTTAAGTTTCATCGCACCCCTATTACCCCAATTTTGAACCAATTCCCGTCATTCAATCTTCCCCAAATTTTGCACAAAGAAACAACTAAGGAGAAATGCAGGAACAAAAAAAAAAAAATTGTACATAAGACCAGTTTTAAAAAATGGAATTTTTATATTAATTATTATTCAATATTAGCTTATCTGATGAACGCTTACCTTTCAATAACAGGTTATTTTTAACTGTTACATTATTAACGACACCTCTATTGAGCAAGTGCTAACTAAAAAAATCATTGACAGTAATAAATACATGCACATAGTTAGAACTAAGCTATGTTTGAACATTTTGATCATAAGAACTAACTTATAATAAAACATGTTTATTACAAGTGACTATGCTATGGAGAATCTTCCTGGAAGGATACAAATAAGTAGTGTATTATATTTGTCCTTTTCATAGATGATTTGTTAAAACGTATAAATGATGTTTTCAGGCACGTCTATGCCTCGGAGAGAAGCGAAATATAGCCAATTTTATACAATGACGGAAGCCCTTCAATGACCCACACAAATACTGCGGATATAAATGAGTTTAAACAAATGACAGCCAGTTATGTTTTCTACATGTTTGCATAGACCTACAGAACAGAGGGCTAAGTAATAATAACACTTTAATAAACAGTAGGGAAGATGCCTCTTTGTCTGTTCTTTAGACAAATGAATACATTCTCTACATAGAAGTGATCATAATTGATAAACGCCCTCTGTTCTGCAGATTATCTCATATTTATAATAAATGTTTAAAAACAACTAAAAAAGAGTTACTATTTTAAAGTACCAAAAAGTAAAATTGTAATACTTACAATATCCTAATATCGTGCTCAAAGAAATGAGGCTTCCTAGGAACATAAAAAGGTTTTCCCGCATCTTCCGCTTTACCGTTCCGAGTTCTTCCATTTTTATTGTAATTGTTATCCTTACTCTTTAACTCTTTTGTACATTCAAGTTCTTTTTCACTAACAACATCTTCACTTTCACTTAATGATTCCTGAGAAAAAAAGTTTGGGTACAATACTTGGATAAGTAGGGAATATTTAGTCAGATAAAATTCAATGTGCTTATTTAGAGGTATATAATTTAATTTAATTAATACTATTTAATACAATTTTTGATTAGTCTAGGTATAGAAAAGTTTAGGTTGACGTTGCCAAGGCACTACTTATTTGTTACTGGGAAACAAATTCATAGTAATAATAATTGAGATCTATTTTGCTAGTAATCAAGCCTAGCCCTTATTGACTCACTAGTCTTACTATACTAACTATATTAGTCTTACCAATGCTCACACCTTTCTTAAAACTAAGACACCATAAACACCCCTGAATATGCTTCTAGCAGTAGTAGTGAAACGTCGGGACGTTTACCCTTCGAGACGCGGTCACCACCAGAAGACCTAGAACTTCATTATATTAGTCTTACTATATATCCCTCGGCCCTCGAAAAATGATTCAAGAACAACATTTCTATGAGTTCAAAACGTGTCAGATTCAATTTCAGTGAAGATAACAACCAAAAAATGCAAACTTAAAATGTTCTTAGTATCAACTACAAATAAGGATGAGCTCTAATGCATGGTAAAATTGATATAAGGAGTGTAGGAGATGTACCTGCTTTTAAAATGACACTTACAGTCTTCACACAACTAGACTTAGTGCGTTGGCAGCACCGGGAAAAACTAGCAAATGGGGTGACGAGCCAATGAGAGCTTGAGATTTTCCCGGACAAAAGGTCGGGCCAACCTGGCAAAGATAAATGTCTCTAGTGGAGGGGAGACTACCCACAGACCTAGTGGCTTTATTTTTTCCCCCAGAGAGGTTGGCCAATCTGTGTGTCACTCAATTTGTCAACGCACTAAGTCTAGTTGGGTGAATACTGTAGCTAATTACTAGTCAGACAAATATACCAATCAACTGTAAATTAAATATTTATTAACACATTAAAGAACTAGTACAGACCTTGAACTCTAGCTGTGCTAAATTAAAAAATATAAATAATTTTTCAAACCTGGTAGGAATCTGAATAATTTGATTCTTGGTCCTGCTCACTCTTAAATTCCTCTTTAATAGGTTTACTGGGAGGATCCCAGAAGCCTGAGGCATTGTCCGAATCATAAGAACCCTAAAAACAATCAATATATAAAGGAATAAGAATACTCCCTTGGAGCAACTGATTCAACACCAAATTTGGAGGGAACTGTAATTTTAGATAATAGATATTAAGAATGTAAACATGAATGGTAAAGATTATATTAAAGTATTGTTAGATAATGTAGTGATTCTTTAAAGTGATACTAAAGAATCACTGTTTAAACTAAAGCCGGGTGGGTTCCCACGGGGAGTGAAGACTCTACAGTGGCGCACTCAAGAGTGAACTCGGCCCGTCTGAACGAGTCGCAGTGAACTATGCTCTGATGTCACCGGGAGTGAGGATAGTTCACTACCGCCCACTTTTCATATCAAACATATTTGATTTTCAGGCGTGAATACTCCCGTCGCCAGCCGTTTCATAGAGGCAACTCGTTGTTTTTTTTGTTATCTCTCCTCCACCCGCGGCTAAAACCTTTGAAGTTAGAAGCGTGATCACTATCCTGTGTGAATTCTCCACGCTCCTCCGCTACTTCACTCTTCTTCCCCCCTCCAGGCGTGGGCCACAACAGTCTTACCACCGTAGAGGCCACAACACCGTAGAGTCTTCACTCCCCGTGGGAACCCGGCTTTATGAACGCGCATG
>KZ651286.1:478504-491949 GCA_001010745.2 Gerris buenoi
TAATTTTGCATTATAATTTTACATTATATTCACCAATAATTTATATAAATAAATTACATTCACAAGTTTGCATGGTAAATCCTATGAAATATATATTTATTCTGCAAAATATATGCAATACCTAGTACTTAATAAATTGAAAGTGGCAGTAAACTGCCACATGATCAATTGTTTAGGAAAACATTAAATCGATCTTCAAACAATCATATAAGTACACACATATCAGTAAGTAGTAAGTAGTGAAAATTTTTATATTTTCACAGACTGATTTAGTAAGTTAATGTGGAACGTCTCTAAAAAACGATCGTTTACGGTAGCATGTCTCTTGTAATTGTAAGTATATACTTAATTTAATACACAATTTCAGGTCAGAAAGTAAAGGACAAGGAAAATAAATTTAAACAATAATAATTGAACAACCTCAATACGTACAATTGAAGACATTTGTAAGGCCAAAAAGCTGGAATCTCAATATAACGTCAATAGAATATTAATTCATTTTAAAAACACACTTAAGCTGAAACTTAACCAGACAAAGATGATGAAGAAGAAGGAGGAGACGACGGAGAAGAAGGGGAGACGACAAAGATGATGAAGATGACAAAGGTCATAATATATGTAAACAAAACAACGATTATAAAATAAATATAATGCGCCTGTGTACTGTACGAAACGAAAATCAAAAATAACTAAAAGTAAACAAAAATATAGTAATTTTTTATGATATAAGACTAAAATTGAATATTATTTGAATTATCTAATATTTTATAATTTCAAGAACAATTTATCTTTCGATTTTCAGAACTTAAAAAAGCGGCATAAATGTTCTAAATCATGAAAGATTTAAATTTGAATTTCTTCCAGGCAAGGAACCATTGTTATTAGATATCATTTCGTCCAAATATCAATTTTTCCCGTCTAGGTTGTCTTAATTATTTAATTTTAAGACATCTTCCTAAAGTTTAATTTAATTAGTCGAATAAGACAATCTAATTACTCAAAAAAAAGAAACTATTTATTGAAAACCCGCCAAATTTTTATTCAGTATAGAAGTTCCCAGAAACTGGAAGCTTGCAAATCTTTGTTTAGCCTTTGACGGTGCTTTTACTCCCATGGAAAAATTGCCCGCGCGAAGGTAACCACAAAGGTTACAAGTATGTATTGTTTTTGTTGAAATTTAATAATAAAAACAAAAACCAAAACGTAATATTAGTGTAAAATGTATTAATGTTTATTCTTTTACTTTAATTTTTTTTTCATTAAGTGTCTTGTTTCTTTTAAGACTGCCTTTTTATTAATAAATTAAATTGTAGGTAATCAGTAATCTATTTCAGTGACAGTTTATTTTATAATGTCTAAAAGGGCTGCAGCACTTGCTGCAAACAAACTTTTATCAACATCAGGGCCCGGGATTGCGGAAAGATTTTCCAAGCCATCAAAAAAGAAACTGAAGTCTGCGAAGGAAGAAAAAATTGATGCTATTAGTGAATCTCCTGTCGAAGAAGATGTCAATAATCCAATTGTGGAAACGAAAGTAAAAATTGAACCAAATGTGTCTCCAGAAAATAAAGCAAAAGGTCGAAGTGCTGGTAAGAAAAGGCCGATTAAAATTGAGGCAGATGCCGAAATAAAGCCTGAAATTGATGGAGAGATTGAGGTGAAAACTGAGAAGTGGGTGCCACCTAACTGGGAAAGAGTTTTGGACAATATACGAACTATGAGGTTATCTAATGAGGCCCCAGTTGATACTATGGGCTGTGATATGTGCAAGGATGGATCTGATAGTCCTAAGGTTAGTTCTGATTTCTGAAATAATTTGTTTTGGCCAAAGATGTGTTTAGAGGGTACCTTTTCATTGTGCATATGAGTGAACGGCTCACATTGAATCTAATTGAACACCTCTATACTACTTAGATTATGCAAATTAATGGAAACTGTTAGTGTTAAGGTGGGTTCATAGCCTGTTTTTATATGCACTTCAGAATATTTTATAGGCTTGTGTGACACAAATCCTGTCGGTAAAATGCCAAACAAAGCTCTTAAAGATAAATAATGTCAAATATTCCAAGTGAATACTTTCTGTGTTCAAGGCATGACTTTGACCTCTCTTTTACAAGGTCTGATAGGTCTTGCGCTTCTACTTAGTGTGTATAGGTTGTCATAACATGTCACTAGAAAAATTGGTAAATTGGTTCTAAACCAACTTTGTCTTGTTAAAGTCAACCATAATGAAACCTAATGCAACTGAAACCTTCCACATCAAATAGAAAACAGCTTTGATCGAGCCTTTTACACAGTACAATTTTGGCCTAAGCTTTAGAATATGGTTGCCAAGTACGCAATTCACTGTTTAGACCAGTTTGCACTTCAAAATTTGGTTACATAGAAGAGCTTATGCCCCTTCGTCTTTAAAAGTTATTTATTAAATAAGGAATATTATATACACTACAGTCTGCACCAAAGTAGTTAGTGCGTTGACAGCGTTGGAAAAACTAGCAAATGGGGTGGGAAGCCAATGAGAGCTTGAGATTTTCCCGGACAAAAGGTCAGGCCAACTAGGCAAGCATAAATGTCTTTGGTGGAGGGGAGAAGCCCTCTGGATAAACGCTGCCCCACCCCTACCCACAGACTTAGTGGCTTTATTTTTTACCCCAGAGAGGTTGGCCAATCTGTGTGTCACTCAATTTTCCGTGCTATCAGCGCACTAACTCTACTTTGGTGCAGAATTTAGAGGCATTATGTCCCTTTGTCACAATAGTGATAAGGGAAAAATTAAATAATGTGTACCGTATGTTCTTAGCAACCGCTTTCTAAAGCTGCTCCATTGAAGATATTATGCCTCTTTGTTAAAGTTAATTAAACAATGAAATATTATAACTTAAAACATAAGATGATGTACCTTTGTTACAATAATAATAAGAATAGAATAAAATAGTGTCACGGGCTTGACAACGGTATTAACTTTCATTAATCTTTCAGACATGGTTCTCCTTATTAAGCTAATTTAAGGGTTATAGGAGTCACCTTGACCGCCTCTTGTTATGAAGTCTCTGCATATCCTACATACCCATATCACAAAAAATATCACTATTTAAAACCCCACCAATGAGAGTATACCAGTATTTTTTAACAGTTTGAAAGCGACTGAATCATCAATTTAGTTTTGAAGATTTAATATCTTTGTATTTAATTATTACACAAGNAAACTAGCAAATGGGGTGGGAAGCCAATGAGAGCTTGAGATTTTCCCGGACAAAAGGTCAGGCCAACTAGGCAAGCATAAATGTCTTTAGTGGAGGGGAGAGGCCCTCTGGATAAACGCTGCTCCACCCCTACTCACAGACCTAGTGGCTTTTTTCCCTCCCAGAGAGGTTGGCCAAACTGTTTGTCACTCAATTTCCCGCGCTGTCAGCGCACTAATTCTTCTTTGGTGTAGACTGTAGAGGCATGTCCTTTGTCCCTTTAGAGGCATGTCCCTTTGTCACAATAGTGATAAGGAAAAAATTAAATAATGTGTAGCGTATGTTCTTAGCAACCGCATTCTAAAGCTGTTCCATTGAAGATATTATGCCTCTTCGTGAAAGTCTATTAAACCCGTTAAGTTTATGCCCTTTGTTAAAGTTGATTAAACAATGAAATATTATAACTTAAAACACAAGATGACGTCCCTTTGTTACTCGTACAATAGTGATAAGAATAGAATAAAATAGTGTCTTGACAACCTTATTAATCTTTCAGACATGGTTCTCCTCATTAAGCTAATTTAAGGGCTGAAGGAGTCACCTTGTTTGTCCCTTGAGAATATTTCCAGCGTTCAAGGCATGACTTGGACCTCTCTTTTACGAGGTCTGATTATGTCTGGCGCTTGAAGTCCCTGCATATCCTACATACCCACATCACGAAAAATATTATTTAAAACTCCACCAATGAGAGTTTACCGGCATTTTTTAACAGTTTGAAAGAAACTGAATCATCAATTTAGTTTTAAAGATTGAACATCATTGTATACAGACACAAGCAGTGAAAGTGATCAAATTGATTTGTTGATGGGTTAATAATAAGTTTAAACTTACCACTTTTTGAATATGTGATCTTCCTTACTCATTTTAAATTTTATTATTCCTGACAATTTAATTTCAGGTTCAGAGGTACCACACTCTTGTTTCTCTCATGTTGTCAAGTCAAACGAAAGATCAAGTTACTTTTGCTGCTATGCAGCGGCTTAAAGAGCATGGCTTAACAGTAGATACAGTCTTAGAAATGTCGGATGATACTCTTGGAAAACTCATCTACCCTGTTGGATTTTGGAAGGTGGACATGGTTAAACAAAATTTGTTGGTATTAAATCACGGCGCTTCTTTAGACTGTTACTCTTGTTATAAAAAACAGAAGGGAGTAACAATCTAAAGAAGGTGTGTGGAATGTTTTTCTTTAGACTGTTACTCCTCTTATAAAAACAGGCATGTGATATTTCTTTGTCTTGATAATTATTTAAACAAAGAAATGTATAAATAATTATATCCATTCATATTCCACAAAACTATAGGGGAGTAACAATCTAAAGAAGTACCTAAATCATTATGAATTATCTTAATATTTTGGCTTCATATTATAACTTGTTTAAATTAAAAAAATGCATAACTTCTTGAAAATGCTGTGTTTATTAAAACATAAAATATTTATTTATTAAAGATACAGAAAGGTCTCGCTAATCCTAGTTTGACAGGACTGGACCTAGTCTGGATTACCAAAAGTCCGGATTAAACAGAATCAGTTTTAAAATGTTTGTAAAACAAGTTTTAGTTGGGTAAAACTATTAAAATTGGTGTTTTTATCATAAAAATTACATCTATTTGTTTTAAAGACCTAATATTTAAGGACTGTTCTGTCACCAGTCCGAATATCAAATAAATTAAATATAATGGCAATCTATTACGCAGGTGTAGGTATAGAAGGGACTTCCAGGGAAACAAGCTCTATTCCCAAATGAAATTCGAGCAAGGAATACCCGAAATTCTGGGTATTCCTCATGTCGGAACATTGGAATGTACACTTGCTAACTATACTAGGAACAATTAAATAGACAGTAAAAGCAGAAACTGCCTAAACAGAAGAACTGGAGAACAGGGCCTGTTCAGAAAATCTGAACAGGCCCTGGATCCAATTAGTACATCATTTTTGGCCCGTCCGGATTATACGGATGTCCAGACTAGTGGGGGTCTGGATTATACGGATGTCTGGACTAGCGGGGGTCCGGATTATATGGATGTCCGGACTAGCGGGGGTCCGGATTATACGGATGTCCGGACTAGCGGGGGTCCGGATTATACGGATGTCCGGACTAGCGGGGGTCCGGATTATACGGATGTCCGGACTAGTGGGGGTCCGGATTAGCGAGACTCTACTGTAATTTGTCCGGATTATACGGATGTCCGGACTAGTGGGGGTCCGGATTAGCGAGACTCTACTGTAATTTATAAATGTGTAAAGCATCTTAACTTGTAATGTACTTTGGTTCTGTACTGTAACCATTTTTATTATTCTCAGTTTCTGTTATTTAATTTAATTTTTCAGTCGAAAGTAAAATATATCAAGAAAACATCACAAATCCTCAAAGATAAATATGACGAAGATATCCCAGATACAATTGAGAAGTTATGTGAGTTGCCGGGAGTTGGTCCAAAAATGGCACATCTCGCTATGAACATCGGTTGGGGTATTGTTACTGGTATAGGTATGTTCTTTTTATTACTATTTATGTTTTTACTATTTTAAATGATTACCGCTTATTATTATTAGATACATTTTACTTTACCTGCAACAGATTAAGTTTTTTAAAAAAAAAAAAAATTTAATCTGCACTTTAAAACACCCACAAATAAGAAAAAACTTCAAACTATTTTTTTTTACTACTTTCTATTTGGTTGCTGTGATAATTTTGAAAAACGGTAAAAACTTTTATATTTATTAAAAAAAAAAAAAAAAAAAAAAAAAATCTGATATGATGAAATAAAATTTCCGGTATTTTGCTACGTTTTTATTAGCTTGCTTTCTTGTTTGTTTGTCCAGTACAAATCTTGCAATCGATTTTTAACTATCTTCGCGAGTAGCTAGACATTTGAAACTTTTAGAATAGCTCAGAAAACGATGATAATGCATTATTTTAATACTTTTAGCCATCTTTCAGCAGAATTTAATTTGTTTTCAGCAAATTTTGGTGTATGGAAAGATAGTTAGGAAAAAATCCGCAAGTTATTTTATTTGTTTTGACATATCCCATATTTACAATCTTCATTTTGACGGGCTTCAAATTTATGATTTATGACAGAATACTTAAAAATGTAGTATATAAAAAGTTCTTTTTATCTTGCATTTTTTTTACTTTAGCACCCCCCTATATCCCTTTGTGTTAATAGTTATTTAGACAAAGGACCGTTTATAGAGTAGCATATATTCCTTAGTCTAAATTACTATTAAAACGAAGGGATACTTATTCCAATGTACCGTGGGACAAAGGAATATCACACTTTTGTATATATAATTGTGATCATATCCCTAAGTCTAATCAACTATTAAGATAAAGGAATATTAAATATAAAACTTCCCCCAGGAGTCTCAATGTCTTGGGGAGACAAACACACAAACCTTTGAGACTTTAATAGGGCAGACTATTGTTTAGAACCAAGGGGGGTGCTAAAGTAAAAAAGTGCCAAATTTCCTAGCTATATGTATATCTAAGTATTATCTTCTCTGTGGAATAAAAAAATATACTAAGGATGTGATTTATTTTTACTTGTTCTCAGGAGTTGATACGCATGTTCACCGCATATCTAACTGGATCGGCTGGGTGAAAAAGGAAACTAAAACACCTGAAGAGACTCGAGTAGCCCTTGAAAGTTGGCTACCCAAAGATTTATGGTCAGAAGTTAATCATCTTCTTGTTGGTTTCGGTCAAACTATATGTGCACCAGTTAAGCCCAAATGTCAGGAATGTCTTAACTTTGATGTATGTCCATATCCGAGAAGAACAAACAAAAATAAGAAGAGCCAAAAGTAAACTTCTCTGTTGTGATACTAATTTTATTTTTAATTACAAATATTTTAAAAGAATCTCAAAAACATCTTGAAATGTTGAAGTTAAGGTTTAGCAACATATGAAAATTGATAAAACCATAATTCAATATACAACTGAGTGTATTTTATTGCAACATTATTGATTGAAATTATTCTTCAAATTTTACTTGGACAAATCGTTACTTAATCTACCTCATAAACATTAGTTTCTATGATGTTTATTATAATACTTAACTATATTCTGTAGAGAGCAGGCATGGCCATGTGGGTTAAATTACTTACCACGTCTTCTCAGCCATCACTGAATATAAGGGTGGTATGAGGCTGTGGGTTCAATCCCTTGCTGTGATGCTCTGATTTGTATGGCTCACTAATGATCACGTCATACTTGCTTGGCAGTACAATGTACAGAGGTGTGATGTGTGAAGTGGCTGCAACTCTACCACTGGGCTAGTAAAATGAGCCTAAGACATGGCCTAATTGCTAGGTTCGAACAAGTGGTTCATTCTACCCATCTAGTACTATTACTACTAGTATCTAGTACTACCACTACCGTCTAGTATTAGTACTACCAGTATATAGTTAGTAGGACCTTACTACTACTACTACTAAGTTAGTAGGAACTTACTACTACTACTACTACTACTACTTACTACTACTACTACTAAGTTAGTAGGACCTTACTACTGCTTACTACTACTACTACTAAGTTAGTAGGACCTTACTACTATTACTACTAAGTTAGTAGGACCTTACTACTACTACTAAGTTAGAAGGACCTTACTACTACTAACTATAATATACTGTAAAATCTCACTCATAATGCACACCATTTTTACCTCTTTTTTTATTCTATAATAGGTGTGTGTATTATACACAATTATTACTTACTGATATTTTCATCTTGACTTTTTCCTATTTGGTAGATACTAGAAAAATAACCATAATACAACTACTTGCTACACTACATATCTATTTGTAAGAAAATATTAACGTAAATGTTTTTTTCGACAAAAGAAACTCTTCACATCTGATTTTGTCTCATTATTTCTATTTCATTTTAAATAATTATTGTGTGTTTATTGTAACAATCATAACTACATAATGTACTATAATTTTTTCAAAACTGAGAAGACTATCTTTTGGAATTATTATCTACTATTACTTGGATTGAATTATAAAATCTTTATAATTAGAGTTCAACTCATTATATTGTAAATTAAACAGAATTAAAAGAAGTTATTTTTTATCTTTGAAAATCCACTAAAAATTTAGATTTTTATACATTTTAGCATTTGAAAATACTACGTCTTGATTACCAAGATCTAATTTTATTTAAATGTTGTCCTCAAAGGTCCACATGCCATGTACAAATTATTGTAATCACCTGCATGTTCCTTTTTAAAGATAAGAATGTTCTTTAAATTTTTATTAGAATATTAAGTTGCTACCAATGTTAATTGCTAAATTTTAGTTTTGTTTTTACTCAAGTTACATTTCATGTATTAGTTCTGTTTTTTTCCTCTTAAAAAAAATACCTACATAACAATTAAAAATAAAAAATTGATAATATTGAAATCTCGTGTACAATGCGTACTACCATAAAATTATTGGCCAATTTGAGGTGTTTATTTATGATTCAGCCTGATTATTGTGAGGCATTTATGAGCGAGATTTTATGATTTATTAATCCCTGCATTTCAGTTTATTATTGTGATAAATAGAACATTTATTCAGATGGATTCTAGAGAGTTATGGTTTAGATTAATGTTTATAAAAACTGTATTATGTGATTATTTGCTGTGTCAAGTATTCCAACACTAGAATTATAGGCTCTTTTACACATGTTATTTTTGTAAATTGTTTTGTATTATTGTTGAATATTTTAAATAAAATATATAATTAATAAGTCAGCAGGAAACTCTATATTATTTAATGATTGATTAGCCTCACTTAGAAGCTTAAGATGTATTTTGAAACTTTTAAGTTCTATAAACAACCATTATTATTAGTGTTTTTCTTTAATGATCACAACCCTAATGAGGCCAGTAGTGGAGATTTTTGCCGAGGAAAAGAGGCCCCTGTAAGTGGAGATCACCACGATATTTTTTCCCTTTATTTTACCTTACTTGGAGACTCTGGACTGTTTAATAAATGCAACTTTTTCCTTGACAGACTTCAATAATCTTTACAGAAGTACGTAACGCTTTGGGTAGGTAAATACAAAAAAATCACAGGGAAGTACTTGCCCCAAGTACTTTTTAGGGTTTTGTAGATGAGTAAGCATACCCATTATGTAATTATGATTTCTGGTCTTCGATCTCAAGAGTCCGGGTTCGATTCCCCGGGGGGTCACAATGTTTTTTATCAGTAATAAACCAATAAGGAATGCAAACTTTAAAAAAGCAAATATATATTTGTGTCCTACTCTTCAGCAGCTTTCATTTGATACCCAACTCAAAATTTTTGAAAAATAAAATTTTGGGCGCACCCCAAATTTTTGCGCACAAAATTGACAATTTTTAAAATCTTTGAATGAACTCCCGGAAATATCATCGCCCTAATATAAGGTATTAGCATGAATTATTTCGAAATTTTAGCACCAGCCGATCTATAGTGGTTGGGGGGGGGACAATTTTTTTTGGGTATATTTTGATTTTTTCCCCCTATAAGGAATGCAAAATTTAAAAAAGCATATATATATTTGTGTTCTACTCTTCAGCAGCTTTCATTTGATACCCCACTCAAAAATTAAAAAAAATGTAAATTTTTGAGTTTACCACATTTTTTTGAATTGCGCATGCGCAAATCTAATTATGGACTTCTGTATATTTTTCCTCTGGTTGGGTCAAAAAGTTGCACCAGGGTTCCAAATTTCAGCACTTTCGCTTGAACGGTTCGGGCCCTATGAACCAAAGAGCGACGGACAGATGGACACATCACCCTCGGCATAAGGGTTTTGAGAAGTATCTACAAAACCCTAAAAAGCTATTTTATTAACAAATCAATACTTTATTGGAAGATAAAAAGTTTTATTCACAAAAAGATAAAAAAAAAAAAACAATTCGTTTGTAACTTTCGATGAATATTTATTGTTCTCCTTAATTTGAACTATAGTGTTTGATTATCTAAAATCTTTTTCTTAAAAACAAAAACATTCACAGACTACATAACTTCAGTGTCTTAGTATAAATTAATATTACTCGGAACATTAAAGCAAAAACCTTTCCTTTTATAAACTGTCATTTTAATATCAGCTTTCAGAAATGTACAGTGTTGTAGATAGATCATATAATTCTTGAAGTCGAAACTTGAGAGTTACTTATCAGATGTAAAGGAAGCTGGAATTTGGCTGATTAAAGTTTTAGTTTGTAAAAATGTTTGCTTTTAATTTACAATAGACTTTGTGCTGTTGTAAACTTGAGTCGTACGATAATGATTCGAGTTATAAAAACCTTCATTACTCTTCTATAAGACTTCTATTGTGTCGTTATATTAATGAACACGTAATTATTTTCAAACAACAATGAAATAAGCACCATTAGCAACAATTTTTGTATGCAATTATAACTAATTAGTCAAATAGATTCAAATAAAATCAGATATCCTTGCCTGAGTTCATATACTGGATAACACAAGATCACAATTGAAAAATGGATTAGTTAGAGTACTAAATGCATAAGGTAAGGAAGATAATATGTTTTTTGAGTAAAAACAAAAAAAAAATGCAGAGAAATAAGCATAAATGTAAGGGCAGCTACTTCATTCTCTGTAAATTTAGTAATATTGGTCGAGATTTTATTGCATTTATTAATATTAATTTTAACATTTTAATTAGTTCATAAACTAACACTAGAATCAGCTACTTAGCTTGAAATACTGTGTTGACCCAAAGAAAAAACAAACAGAACAACTCATAGTATTTTAGTCTGTATAACCATAAAATTATAATTCAATTATAAATAACTTTCTTAAAAGATATGAGGGGAAATCTTGTAAAATACATCTATTTGTACAGCCTTGTAATTTTTAAGAGAATATTTATTGTATAAGACAATAAACCATTTAAATTTCTCTAAATGGTACTTTATTAACTTCCTTAGCTTATTAACGTAATATAGCGTAGTTGTCGTGGAAAAACCTGCTATGGGCAATTTTTTATTTTATTTCTTTTTTTCAGAAGTTTATAGGGAAATAGGAGGCCGATTCTGTTACTTTTTTTATATATATCCACTTTGACATTATTTATCAAACATCGCTATATATCAAAATGTTGTTATATAATGTAGTGAATCTGTAAAGTGATACCAGCGCTGTATATGGCCGTATACCGAAATACGGATTGACAGCGTACTTTTTATTGGCTATTTTATAGTCATTTCTGTCAGAAAATAAGAAAAGAGAATGAAAACATCAATAATTGTGTCACTTTGTTTTGGTTTTTAGCATTTGATATATAACAACATAACCTGACAAATTATATCAACAACAATATTAAGTGGATATATATCAAACCTTATATATCAATTTCTCCTTATATAACAACAGACAAAGTTATAGATTCACGTTGACAGGTTGCGCGCGCATTTTCATAACAAAAATTTGATATAACAACATGAAAAGGGAGGTTTCAAAGTTACAGAATCGGCCCCCTGGTTATCTTTCTATTGAAAAAACCTGGAATGTCAATTTCTTAATAGATTTTGAATGAATTCATCTTCAATAATCAAGATGCAGGCGTCATTTTCAGCTATGTGGATTTACAAATGAAATTTTTTTTTATAAAATATTAATTTTATTTAAAATTAATTTAATAAAGCAATAATAACAAACACATATTTGAAGTCTCTGGAAAATAAATTCCATTTAGGCATAAAGCTGAACCTAAATATCAAAACATTTTGTGTCACACTATAGCAGTTAGATTTTTGTTTCCTCTCTCCTGTAAAATATTGAAATTGCACAGGTTTTTCCACAGAAACTCCGATAGATAAGATCATAAATCACTTTTTTTACCTTAAAATTAACTTAAAACATATCAGCTGCTGGAAAATTTCTTGTACTTTTTCTTACTAGATTTTTCCATTTTTTTCATTTGTAGTGTTTTCTTCTTCAGAGATTGTTTCTTTTGTTTTATTTGCTCTTGTTTGTTAAGTTTTTTGAAAGCCGTGCTTTTCTTAACTATTTTCGTCGCTTTCTTTTTTATTTCCCTCTTCAATTCCTTTTTGGTTTTAAGTTCTATTTCTTCTCCGTCTTTATTTTTAAACGATGTACTTTCTTCTTTCGATCCTGATTTGATTTGAGTAACTCCGTCATCGTCTTCTTCATCGTCCATACCTTCATATTTTACCTGGGAAAAAATTGATACATTTTGTAATTTTAGCACAAATAATAATATTTTTTTTTTTTATATATAACTAGCTGGATACCCGTGCTTCGCTACGGAGTGTTTTTATGTTTGATAAGTTTATAAACTACCAGGGAAGCTTACAAATTACTTTACTATGCGAGAATATCTAGATTCTATCCCTCCTTCTTACATCCCCCCCAATATGACAATGAAAATATGACAAAACTGTACATAACAACAATTACTGAACTACTACTTGAAACTACTACTTTACTGAACTACTACTTGAAACTACTACTTAGAACCAAAATTTATAGTTCGAAAATTCATGTAAACAGTTACCTTCCCCTTTGTTTGAAGGTCAAGTGTGCAAATGTTCATCGAGATCGGAATAAAACTGTAGATTTGTATAAAAGAACATGCATATGTACACACATATGTTTACTTTTATATACATATATAGATATAGATATAAATTTTCATTTTACCTCTCCCCCTTCTAAATGAAAATAAGACAAAACTGTACTTAAGAACAATTACTTTTTTCTTAAACAGCTTTTCAACGATTTGTATCATGATGGGTATCCATTACTTTGTCATTGGTACCCCGTACACATAACAACAATTACTGTACTCTTAATGAGCATTTCAACGATATACATCATGAAGATGAAGGGTAGTCTTTACTTGTACCCCGTACCCCTGTGTAACAAAATTTTAATTTCGTAATCTTATGAAGGCAGTGACCTTCACCTTGTTTTGAAGAAAAAAGTATGTAAATATTCGTCAAATTAGGATAAAAGACATACCCTCGTACGGATACTCTTTTTTTTATATAATATATAGCTATATGTTTCATTTATACCTCCCTCCTAAGTGAAAATATGATTAAACTGTACATAACAACAATTACTGTCCTCTGAAAGAGCTTTTCAACGATATGCATCATGAAGGGTATTCATTACTTTCACATTTGTACCCCGTACCCCTGTGTACAAAAATTAAATTTCGAAAATTCATG
>KZ651286.1:508059-524608 GCA_001010745.2 Gerris buenoi
GCTTCGCGTCTCGCTGCTTTTTTAGCCTCCTTGTTGGTCTGTCCAATCTTTTTTCTTTCCTTTGCTAGTAGGTCTATCGGTACAACCCCTGCGACGACGAGGATCGCTGATTCGGACACCGTGCGGTAGGCGCATGCAGTCCTCAGTGCGCCCCTTCTCTGTGGTTCTAAGTGAATGGAAATACTCACTTCGGCAGTATTTTGAATCTTCCTTAGACCATTCTCAATATGATTGAAATGTTAAAACGTATCTGGTATTCGATAATGAAACTTAATTACGAATCTTATAATTAAATAATTCTCACCATTTCATCCATTTTGGTTTTGTTAATTTTTTTACATTTCCTTAATTTTCTAATCATTTATAAGTTTTAAGTGAGTAAACTACTTGTTTTACTATATTAAATCCACTTCATAGTAGTTCTTATTATCTCCAACTCATAAAAGAATAGTTGAAGTATACAAAAGAGAGATTTTTTAACAGATATTAGACTCAATTATTGAAGAAATGAAAACTTTCTTTAATTTAAACACAGATTTGCCATGATTTATGCATGTAATATTGCTCTGGCTGTCTTCCTTATTAATAACTTAGTGTAGTACTAGAATAAATAGGACAGCTGATGAAGCATCTCCTTGTCGGACATCACTACTTATTTGGTAATGTTCACCATCTTTGTTTTTTTCTGCAACTTTAGCATTTATAAGTGTAATTCCATGTAATTTTAGATCGAAACCATGTGATTCAAGGATTTTGATTATTTGACACTAAAATAAAATGCTTATTTACTACTATACTCTAGTTTTGACTATTGACGATCAACCAAAGTGGTTGTTTCAACCAAAAACGTAGAACTCAAAAAGATGATCAATTTTGCACTTTGATTTCTATTCACTATAGATTCGACAAAATCTCGGTAGGGGGAAAAAACTAATTTTAAAATTACATAACTTTTAAATTCTTATTTGATTTAATCTAACAATTCAAATTCAATCTTTGATTCAATTCCCAATCTAACTCTGAAATTGTTATATGTGTTCTGAATTTGTATGCTGCGGGTCAGTAAACTAAGGAACTATGGGAAAATCTCAATACACTAAGTACTCTCTAAAAGTAAAAAAAAAAAACTTTGTGAACGTTTAAATTAGCAAAAAAGATGGGATATATAACTAAAAATTTCGCTTATTTATTATGCATATTAGCTTAGCCCAATTGGTAAAGCATGCTTGTCTATACTCGATAAAATTTTGAGATATTCATTAGAAATGTCTAAAAATCATGGTGTACACAGTAGAAGCACAATAATCTAGCTTAATAAAAATGGAATGTTAGGTCAGTTTAGAAGTAAGAATTGTTTATTTTAAAATTACACTATTAATTTTTTAATTTTGACCTAGGAAACTATAAAGCTGACTACTTTATAATAAAAATCTGAATGTTTAGAGGCAAAATATAAATTTTAGGCTCTTCTTTAGGTTTTTATTCCCCTTATAGAAAAACCAGGGGGCAGTAACAATCTAAAGAAGGTGTACGGAATGTTCTTCTTTTGACTGTCACTCCCCTTATAAAAACAGTAAATTAGACTAAATATCCCTTTGTCTTTATAGTTATTTAGTCAAAGTCATTTTTATTCTAAAAAAAAAGCATAGGGAGTAACAATCGAAAGAAGTACCGTATCTTGTTAACAACTTAATATACAACCACATAATAAAAATATAAAATGCCACATCTGATAATCATTTATAATTCTATGACAGATCTATTTCAATGCTAAAAACTTAATTTGAAGATTAAAGATTTTGAAACATAAATAAATAATAACAATTTTATGATTTCGTTAAAGCCTCTTTGCAAAATCAAGTAAGTTTTATTTTTAGATTTTTGTTCCTATAGTATAGATTATTTTTTTAGTAGAAAACAAAGAGAAGACATTTTAAAATTAAGAATTAGCTAAAGAAATCTCTCCCTCTGATTGAACAGGAAATAAAATGAACTATTACTAATTGTTGTTTCATTTGTTTTTCTTTGTTTAGGTCCTAACACGTTTGTAGAGAACGACACTATAGTTAAGTACGAGATAATGGACGGTGCACCAGTAAGGGGAGAGTCGATACCGATAAGGTTGTTCTTATCATGTTATGACCTCACTCCTACCATGAAGGATATTAATAAGAAGTTCTCTGTCAAATATTTTCTTAACCTGGTCCTTATGGATGAGGAGGACCGTAGATATTTTAAACAACAGGTATATATTTTTAAATTTGTTAAAAAAATTTATTTCATGTTGTTTAGGTTGGTTTACAAACCTAAACCTAATTTGGTAGATTCTCTAGAGGTTCAGAATTATCATGGTGCTAAAAATATTTTTCACATCTGCTTGGTTATCTAAATGATCATTCAGAAAGGACGCTCTTTTTATAAATGTAATCTTAGTCAAAATTGATCCAAAATTCATCAAGCATATGTACAGAGGTAGAAATATGTCTACCTAAAATAATATGTCTAAATATGTAATAATAAGTATGTCTAAATATATGTGTAAATATGTCTAACAAGTTACCCACTTTCTTCAAATTTCATCGCCAACCTCCTTATTATTAATTCTTGCAAGGATGTAACGGCGTCTTATTATTGGAACTCTGCATAGTTTTACCTGTTTTTATAGTGAGCTTATAGAATAGTTATACATTGTTCAATACTAAGCGATTCTAAGTCACTAAATTCACAAAACGACAAATTATCATCTTATTGAAGTAAAAAAATATTAGAAAAATGATAATCTCAGTTCTGCCAACTTTAAAACACTTTGATTTACATTAGTCTTTATCGATCACTCTATATTTGCTCGAGGAGCACATTGGTTTTTGAAGTGGCTGAACTTCATATGGGATAATTAGTAAACAATGCAACAGCCCAAGATGGTCTTAAGCCTACAAAAGGGTTTATACAACTATGTTTGGAATAACCAAATTCGAAGATCATACCATGTATAATACTCTTTTCCAATGAGCATCTAATCCAATCTTAATGTGTTTTCAATGCATTGCTACTGAGCTTAAAGATAAAATCAAACCGTTCATAAGAAAAAACAATACTTTTCCTACTATAGGTAGGGAGGAAAAGTAATAATGATATAAAAAGAAAAACCATGAAAATATATTGTGAATATAATTTTTTCAAATTGTGTCAAGAGAATAGTGTCCTTACTCTTTTCTGTTCAATTAAATGGTTTAAACATTTTTATTTCTGTTTACCTGATTAATTATTTAATTATGTTAGCTACCCAAGTAAAATTTTAAATGTATTGTTTTATGAAATTATAGGAAATTACACTGTGGAGAAAGGTTGAACGAGGTAAATCAAGCGGACCTGGGGCTCACGTACCTAAGAACCTTGTTAGCGAGGAAGGAGGACCAAAAGCGTCCGATCCACAAGCCCCTGCTGAAACACCCACCAGAGACCACACTTTTCAAGACTTACAAACCGAATCGCCGCCTGCAATTGAATCTCCTTCAGCCGGTGATATGCCTGTTAATTTACCGGAGGATAATGTCGAGCCTCCACTCTCCGATCAACAAATGTCACCAAGCGATTCTCAACCACCGTTATCTATCCCCGGTGATAAATCTCCCGTCCCCACTAGTGTTTCACCGTTAGAAAGTAATCATAATGATGAAGATGAAGAAGAGAGTGGTGATACTCCTCCGTTACCGCCTTCCTCTAAGCTAGAACCCTAGTCTTATCAAATACTGCTTGACTAAAACCTCTCTAATCATTGGCGATCCCTAAACACAATTCCTAAAATATTTTCATCCCAAAAAATAATTTAACATCAAATTAATCAAAAACTTTTAATTGCTGATCTTTTATTTTCAAAACACTTGTGTTGATAAGTCAAAACTTTTAAAATAAATTTAAAAAAATCAGCAATTGAAAGAACTTAAAATCCACGTTTAAGTCCATAAAAATCTTACATCAAGATTGTTTTAGGAACGCTGGGAATGCAATTTCTAAAAGATAAAGAGAGAACAAATGATGTTAGTCTGATAATATAAAAAAAACTTCATATTGTTATGGTGTTTTTCCGACTTGTGAAAAAAATATATATATATTAGGAACTATTTTTTTCGTTAATTAACAATTTTTCTCTTAGTAGGAATCTGTGTCGTATCATTTTACCTTTTTTTTAAAAAAAAGAATAATAATTATTATTATTGTTTCTCCTTATATGAATTCTAATTGTCAATTTAAATAATTGCAAAAAAGAAAGCATGTATAATTGAACATTTTAGAAAACTTAATAATTAAAATAAACACTAATTTTTGAAAGGAATTGAAAGTATAAATGTAAATATAAAAAAAGAAAATCCAAAAAAACGTTTGTCTTACTAAAAATGTTTTTCCTTCCTTTGATGGTCTTTTCCAGCCAAATAAAAACATAGTTCTTAGGTGTACAGTATTACCATTTGTTTCTTACCAAGATGATACACATTTGTAATCTTTAAACTTTTTAAAATATCTGTTTCAATAATTTTTTATTTTGTGTGTTTAAGTTTGGAATAACCAAATTCGAAGATCATACCATGTATAATACTCTTTTCCAATGAGCATCTAATCCAATCTTAATGTGTTTTCAATGCATTGCTACTGAGCTTAAAGATAAAATCAAACCGTTCATAAGAAAAAACAATACTTTTCCTACTATAGGTAGGGAGGAAAAGTAATAATGATATAAAAAGAAAAACCATGAAAATATATTGTGAATATAATTTTTTCAAATTGTGTCAAGAGAATAGTGTCCTTACTCTTTTCTGTTCAATTAAATGGTTTAAACATTTTTATTTCTGTTTACCTGATTAATTATTTAATTATGTTAGCTACCCAAGTAAAATTTTAAATGTATTGTTTTATGAAATTATAGGAAATTACACTGTGGAGAAAGGTTGAACGAGGTAAATCAAGCGGACCTGGGGCTCACGTACCTAAGAACCTTGTTAGCGAGGAAGGAGGACCAAAAGCGTCCGATCCACAAGCCCCTGCTGAAACACCCACCAGAGACCACACTTTTCAAGACTTACAAACCGAATCGCCGCCTGCAATTGAATCTCCTTCAGCCGGTGATATGCCTGTTAATTTACCGGAGGATAATGTCGAGCCTCCACTCTCCGATCAACAAATGTCACCAAGCGATTCTCAACCACCGTTATCTATCCCCGGTGATAAATCTCCCGTCCCCACTAGTGTTTCACCGTTAGAAAGTAATCATAATGATGAAGATGAAGAAGAGAGTGGTGATACTCCTCCGTTACCGCCTTCCTCTAAGCTAGAACCCTAGTCTTATCAAATACTGCTTGACTAAAACCTCTCTAATCATTGGCGATCCCTAAACACAATTCCTAAAATATTTTCATCCCAAAAAATAATTTAACATCAAATTAATCAAAAACTTTTAATTGCTGATCTTTTATTTTCATCACACTTGTGTTGATAAGTCAAAACTTTTAAAATAAATTTTAAAAAATCAGCAATTGAAAGAACTTAAAATCCACGTTTAAGTCCATAAAAATCTTACATCAAGATTGTTTTAGGAACGCTGGGAATGCAATTTCTAAAAGATAAAGAGAGAACAAATGATGTTAGTCTGATAATATAAAAAAAACTTCATATTGTTATGGTGTTTTTCCGACTTGTGAAAAAAATATATATATATTAGGAACTATTTTTTTCGTTAATTAACAATTTTTCTCTTAGTAGGAATCTGTGTCGTATCATTTTACCTTTTTTTTAAAAAAAAGAATAATAATTATTATTATTGTTTCTCCTTATATGAATTCTAATTGTCAATTTAAATAATTGCAAAAAAGAAAGCATGTATAATTGAACATTTTAGAAAACTTAATAATTAAAATAAACACTAATTTTTGAAAGGAATTGAAAGTATAAATGTAAATATAAAAAAAGAAAATCCAAAAAAACGTTTGTCTTACTAAAAATGTTTTTCCTTCCTTTGATGGTCTTTTCCAGCCAAATAAAAACATAGTTCTTAGGTGTACAGTATTACCATTTGTTTCTTACCAAGATGATACACATTTGTAATCTTTAAACTTTTTAAAATATCTGTTTCAATAATTTTTTATTTTGTGTGTTTAAAAGTAGTGTTTTAGGTTTGCTGAATATTCATCTAGCTCCCTTAGTTTATCCTATAACTATTTAAAAACGTAAATGCTTTATGGAAAAGAGAGTTTATGACATCTTCTTTAAGATTGAAGGAGGGATAAATTGTTCAAATAATTAATGGTTAAACTTAATCGAGTTCCATAAATATAATCTTGTGTAGATGCATTATCGTAACCAATGAAGATGTACTGAGATGTGATTATTGCTATTAAACTTTAACCAAAATATAAATGAATTTCGACTGAGTATAAATCAATTCCTTTTTACAGCCTCTAAAATGGAACAACTTTTTTTCTTTATGGTAAGTTCAGTGGCCTTAATCATAACTAAATTTTGTGCATTATTATTTTATAATTGTATTGTAGATTAAACTTCTATTTAATAAAAGCTTAAAGTACATTGAACTAATGCACATATTTGTAACTTATTATTTTTAGTTTAACAAAAAAGAATGAACTTGAAAGATTACGGCCTTATTTGAAGATTGCCCCAATGATAGTTTGCTGTTCTGAGGTGGTTAGAGTGACAAATTCGGAGGTGTATAATATTCCATAAAAAAGGGATCTATAAAATCATCAAGATCATTTGACAAAAAAAAAAAGGTTTAAAAAAATACTGAGTACTTTAGTAAAATATATTTATTTGGTCTTAAATATGAAATGTTACAATGTTGTAAATATTCTTCCATTCTTTTACTTCTAAAAAGTATTCTTATTCATCAAAGAACTTTATTAGTCATCTTACTGCATTTTGAATAGGTGTAAAATATGTTCCACGTAGGTTTAAAAAAACCACGACATATCTTAATACAAAACTTTAAATTATTTGAGAGCTGACTTTTAGTCTAATGTCACTTCTGTCTTGAGATGAAAATCTAGTTGGGCTTAGTTGTTTACTTGAGATGTATTAAGCTGACTTAAGCACTTAATAATTTTCTGGGCTTCAGTAGCTCGTATTGCAGTTTTTTACTGGTCTTATTTAATAATTAAGTTAAAAAGCATTGGCTGTTGTCTCAACTTGAATGGGTGACCACAGATCTGGGTTCAATTAAAGTGGCCTCCCAGTTGTCACTTGGTGAACTCTATATTTGACGCCACTATGTCTAACACCATGTACAGGTGTAGTAGGAGTAGTAGTCTAGTACTTCAAGGTTCGAACCTTGCAATTAGGCCATCACTTAAGCCCTTTTTACACTCCATGGTGAAAAGTTCCAGCTACTTCACACATCATTCATTTGTACATTGTACCGCCGAAGTGAGTATGGTGTTGTCATTAGTAAGCTATATAAGCTGGCGTCAAAGTGCGGGGGAAGAGTGCCCCATAA
Organism: Gerris buenoi; assembly: GCA_001010745.2. Lineage (NCBI taxonomy): Eukaryota > Metazoa > Arthropoda > Insecta > Hemiptera > Gerridae > Gerris > Gerris buenoi. Next base: position 515,561 of record KZ651286.1, read on the forward strand.
GGGGTGTCCTTGTCCTGCTCCACCCTCGAACGATAGATACAAATCACATCATCATGACACAGATCGGACCCACATCAAAGAGTGGGGGAAGAGTGCCCCATAGGGGTGTCCCTTGCCCTGCACCGTCCACGATTCATTGATGCAATTCAGAGTATCATGGCACGGGATCGAAACCACGTTGCCTCAACTCATTGCTGGCTGAGCGAGCGCCTTAAGATGCTCATCCACACTGGCTCCCATGTACAGATGTAAGTCAACTCTCAAATGAAACCTTTTACTGCCAAAGACGTTAACTTGTTTGGTTAGGAGGTTTTCAATAAAATACTTTATTGAGGCAGATAGTTTTAGTGTTATTACTGGGTATACTTGTCAACATAACCTGTATTTAAATTATCTTATGTTTTTCCAGTTCTCCTTAAACTGAAAAAAAAAATTTAATAGGAAAAAAGCCAGCCACATGCCAAACTAAAATTCTTGCCTTAACCTTTGCAATTAAAGGATTTAAGTTATAGATGGAATACTTAGTTTTCAAATAAATCAAATCTAGTCTCATCAGACTTAAACAGTTGAATGCGAACTGGTAGATGATTGGCTCGTGACCGAGCCAATAATTTTTCAGTTCATTTACCACGCTCTTTCCGGCCTTGTTCGGTCTCGCCCGCAGTGTGAAAGCCGCCTATGGAATACAGTTTATGTTCCTTTGTCTAAATAACTATTAAGACAAAGAGATATTGGTAGGTGCTTAAGTAAAAAATTACCTCAAATTGGATCTATCATCGCTTAAATTTGAAATATAATTAGTTTTTTTTTGTTAAAAAAAACATTAGACTTGAATACGACTTTCTTTTAGTATGAGTTGCTAAAATTATGGTTCCATTTATATTTCTTTAATAGTCGAACATTAATATTTTCTCTTGATGAGTTCATGCTGAAGGCTTCCCCCCCTCCCACAGTAAAAGCAATATTGTGAGGTTGGTACGTATGTGTCTCGGTTGCGGGTGGAGACATATCAAAATATCATATGTTGACATTTCCCATGGACTCTCATCCCTTGCACGGTTCCAGTCCACCTAACTCAGGGAAAATGGCCCTGTTTTTCCGAACGCTATTTCCTCGAGGGAAACTTTAACCAAAAGGAAAGCGATCTGACGGTCGAGCGAGAAGCCAGTCTTTCAAAGATAAAGTAAACAAGAAAAGACTACTTGTTGGATGTTTTAGACCCCTTAACACTGTTTTCTTTGGTCCAAAAATAAACCTTTAAAAATTTTATAAGAAAACAATCGACTTACATCTGCGGAGTTTGAAAGGTTTTTAGGATCCACAAAAGAAGAGATAGAAGAGCAAATGGAAGTTATTGTAGAACAGGCAGTCAGTCAAATAAATAAATATTTAGCTATCAAAATGTATGATGTGAATTGTAAAATTTAACTTGTACTGTTAATCTCTAAATGTCTGATGATTCAACAAAAAGGAAATCGATTCATCTTATATAAGAACAAAAGACACATAAAATAGCAATTGTATTTTAAACTGTATGCATTACTATGAATATTTATAAGTTTTATAGTGTCGAAAAACTTTTTAAAAAATCTCAACCACCTCTCAAAACTTTTGAAATGACACCACACCGTGTGCCAAATTGGTCGACACTCAAGGTCTTCCACAGGAGCCTTGAAGATTAAAATTTTATAAAATAAGATACTCGATATGTTATGTATATTGTACATATGCAAATTTTTTCTTTACTACGCAAATCAAATATTTATATACATTGATGTAAACTTATTGGAACAAACTTTTTGTTCCTTATGGCACGTTCTGGAGCCCGAGAGTGAGTCCGAAAAAAAAAAAACGACCAAAATAACCGTCACAAAATCACTTTCATGAAATCACCGTCACGCAAAATCCTTCACGAAATATAACGATGACGATAAATTGAGTAAAAGATCAGCGAGTTAGTTGAAATTCGGTACACATGTTCATTTTACCAATGCCCAGGCTTAGAACGTTGGAAAACGTTATTCGTCCATGCGTTCACGCGCAACGCTCGCGTAAACGTAAGCTTAAAAAAAGACGGGAAAAAATGTTATTATGGAACCCTGTTACTTGTTTTGTTTATTTTTGTTATATNGAATAGTTAATATTTATTATATAATGTGATATGTTTATTGTTTTTACTATACTTATTGGGAAATAGTTAAAAGAGCAAAATGGATTTTTAAAAATCAAATAAATTTTTTCTTGATTCGATCCACACGGATAAAAAGTGTAATCAATGCATCGTGTAATTAGGTTGATAAAAATGTAATTGTAATCTTTATATCTGGTAACGAAATGTAAACATGGTTCTGAGGTTGATTCAATTGTGAATGTCAATGTTGGTCTTGTGTACAGTTTGATTTGTGCCGATATTGATAAAAATGCAAACAATTCCTTGAATATTTGTGTTGTTTATTAAAAACAAAATGTAATAATAGTTTTTGTTTGTTTTTTTCTTTAATCTTTTATAATGATTGGTAAAAAAAATGTAAATATTTTGTTTATCTTATGCTTTGATAAAAATGAAATAAAAACTTTACTTATCTTGTGCATAAGTTAAATAAGTATCTAAGTACGATGTTATTCTTGTAAATGAGTTTTCTCTTAAAGTAGAGTTTTCTGAGAAGGATGTGTTAATTCAGTTGCTGTTCTGTTGCGAGCAATAGAACAGCGACAATTTGCAATGAGCCGACTTTAAAATCAACGTTACACTTCAAATTCAATATTTTTAAAAATAATGGTGTGTACGAGGTAAATATTTACCTATTGACTTTGGTATTTCTACAGGTCTTATGTATGTGCATATACATAATACATATGTATGAATTAGTATGTACTTACCTACTATACTTTTTAACAATATATAATATTTAAGAATTAAAAATGTAAAGAGTTGAATTTAAAGTGACAAAGGTTGAATTTGAAATGCAAACGGTTGAATTTGAAATGCAAATGGTTGAATTTTAAATGCAAACGGTTGAATTTGAAATGCAAACGTTTAAATTTTAAATGTAAACGGTTGAATTTGAAATGCAAACGTTTAAATTTTAAATGTAAACGGTTGAATTTGAAATGCAAACGTTTAAATTTGAAATGCAAACAGTTGAATTTAAAGTGTGGATAAATCTATATTTTCACTCTAGTGTCTTACAATTTATAAATTCTACAGCAGAAATTATTATAAATGGCATTAAATTCAGTCCATTATTGCTCCACATAGTCAGATTACTGCATGTTTTTAAACATCTTATGTTTCAAATCAATTTAAACCTATGATGTAACATCATCTTAAATGGAGTCTTTATTGTAAAACCTATATTTCCCATTTTCAATTCTTCTTTTTGTTATAATTTGATAAATAAAGATAAGGAAGGAATTTATGAAGAGAACTGTCTCTTATTTATTTATTTATTTTTATTATATTATTATTTATTTTCTGAGAAGAAGTCTTGATTAGTCAGTCACTATTATCATTATTATTAATTATTTAAAAAAAAACATTACCAATTTTATTGATGCATTAAGTACGCTTGTAAAAAATCATATGCTGGTTTTTCTAATTGGATTTATTTCCGCCCTTAATCAAATTTAAAAACAAAAAACTTAAATTGTGTCTGAGCACGGATTAATATATTCCTTCGGAGAAGAATACAGTTTGAATGTTACAATGCCTCTAAAAATTGAGGCTGTAACTAAATTTAAAGCCGGGTTTACACGGGTACAGTAAACAGGAGAGTAGAGTAGCGAGTAGAGTGCACTCTACTTCCCACTCTACCAATTTTACTAGCTACTCTACTCTACTGAGCGTTTTTTGGGGTTTCTTCCGGTAGAGTTACTCTATTCACTACTCTACTCTCCTGTTTACTCTACCCGCATAAACCCGGCTTAAATGATAAACTTGCTTTATTTTATTTATTATTTTTTTTATTTAAGAGAGAGATATGATTCTTCCCGTATTATTTTTACTTAATTTAACTTTGCAAGATAAAATTTCCTTTATCTAATTATGCCTCACTACGATAAAGAATGTAACATTTCTGCAACAACTACCTTGATGTGGAATATTTTCATCAACTAAACTAATATATTTAATTCCTTTTTCATAATTGAACGCTTCAATAGCTAAGTTGTTAACAACATTATTAATTTTCTGGTGGTAACCACATAAGGATGTGTTTTTTAAGAGATTACTTTGATGAAGTTTTATCTTTTTTCGAAGTTTTTCTCTTTTCTTTCACCAACTTTGCTATAAATGTACTCAACGTTGTACTCAATATAATTTAATATTCTGCATTTATCCACTTTTTACTGAAATAAACTCCTTTATTTTTGAAATGTTAACTTATCTTTGCCTATTATAAATTTTAAGTTTCAGGTCATCTATATATAACTTTTAGTTGAATTGTAACATTAAGTCAATGCCCCCCCCCCCCCCCCCCCAACATTTTATATNAAATACTTATTGTCTGACCTATCAAGATTCTAGTCTTGTCAGAGAAATCTCATTTACCATTCGCTTGAGAATGTGTTTGAATTTTTTTATTTTAAAAGAAGAGATTTATTAAAAAATATATATATAAGTAGTAAGCAATTTCTTTTTTTTTTAATTTAATAATATGAAATTATTCTAATAATTTGAAAAAAACAAAATGTATAGAAAAATTTAAATAATATAATGTATATATAGCAAAAATTAAATAATTATTGACTTGTTTAGTTCTAAAATAAAAAGAAAGATATGGAAGTATTTTTTCTCACTTTAAAAATTATATGAGTTTTTTTTTCCATTGTTAAATTTTTAATAAAGATATTTTATTTATTATTATATTCAGAATGTTTGAAAACATCAATATATTATTATACTTTTATGTTCTTGTCTTTTTCATTTTTTTATTCTGTGTAACAAAGAACGTTTACATAGCTCCTCTTTTTGACATGAATATAATTGGACTTTCTTTCTTGAAAGTTTGTTTGTTTGGACCACTCATAGAATGTTCAAAACTGAAATTCTGATGTCAATAAGCTTCTGGGTGTTCTGTAATTTATCAGGGCGATACAAACACTTGATGACAGCATTCGTTGGTGAAATATTGTCTTAATATCGATTATTTAAAGATGAATGAAGAAATACTGATAAAAAATGCATCCTGCTTTTTTTTCTCTCCAAATCTAAACACCTACCACTAGGTTTCGCTCTAGTGTTCTAACTCCGTAGCTACATCCAACTTATATAAACTCAAAATTAATGCACCACTTTTATATTTTTATGCTTACACAAAAGCCGTTGAAAGAGATCTTTTTTCTATAATTTTCATCTCGGGTGGACCTATTTCGCCTCTGTCGATCATATCCCCACGCCTGGAACCGTCGAAAAGCTCGGCTGATTGTAATGAGATGCACTCCTAGTTGACAACCAACCTTATGGGAAAAGCCTTTCTTAACCCATCACTACGGGTTTAATCGCTTCCTCCATAGTTAAATTTGGAGGTGTATTCATGTTGACATATACAAACAACTGTATTAATGTAATAAAATACGTGAGAGCTCTCAATTAATCAATGGCAAATAACATTGAATCATTAATGATGATGATTAAATATAATTAATTATAATGATTAAATATAATTAATGATGATGATTAAATACGATTAACGATGATGATTAAATATGAATGATGATATGAGATCATGAATGATGATGATGATTACTGACTTATTAATCATCAGTATAAATTAGAGATAGTCAAAACAGAGCAATATAAAGGTGGTGCATTAATTTTGACGGGGAGTGTATTTCCAATTAATTAATTAATTGTTTTATTAGGAGATGGGCAGTGATTTAAAGTTGGCAATTTGCTCGTTTGCTTATGTTTTTAGCTTAGAAATACTAAGCTTTTATCGTTCAAATTCATCTATTTAGGTCTCCAACTCCAACTAATAGCTTATTACACCCAGATCACACCCTTTACTTTAATATTTTATATAATACAAGGCGCTTATAAATTACTTGAAGTCAGTATTTCCATTAGAAACTTGTCTCAAATTAAATCAGTGTAATTCCTGCTCGAACCTTTTCAATTATACTTATTGTTTACCTTCATTAATTATTATTTAAATTTTTATTTATCAAGCTGTTGAGTAGGATAAAAACCCAGAACATTGACTGATAATAAAGGCCCATTTACACTTTGAGCAGTGCAAGTGCTATTGCAAGTGTTTAGTGAAAATTTGCTTAAAAATTACTAAACACTTACTCTAATTCGATGATTAATCGAATAACGCGCTTATCTTAATTCGTGTTTAATTTTAACACATGGCATCCAAATGGGTTTAGTGTTTTTACTAAACTCTCGCACTTGCACTAATCAAAGTGTAAATGGGCCTTAATTGAGCTAATTTATTTATCTCAATTATCTTGGATTAACCTATTAATACTCTGATGTATTTTCTAACAGGAAAATAACTTTAAAGATTTTAATATTTGGCTTTTCAATCATCTTTGATCCATTAAGCTAATTGTACTTTTTTAAAATATTTATTAATTTGGGAGAATTATATTTATAATATACTTTTAATAGTCCCCTTGAATATTTTTTTGTATGTCATGAAATTTTAATTTTATTTATGTTTTATCTTAATTTATAATTGTTTATATCATCGGCAGAAGATTTTTTCTTAACTGTTAACCGCCCACCTACCCTCTAAAGTAGTTCAAAACTTAAGACAAATCAAACTTTTTTTTATTTAAGATAAATTAATTAAGTTTTTATTAGTTCTTATTTATTTTTAATACATTTATATTTATTTACTGTACTGAATAAGTTGAAAGAACAGGGTTGAATAGGTTTTTTGATGTTCAGTTAAATTTGTCTAATTTATTTGACATTTTCTTCAGTGAACCACCACTGAATTGTACCGATACATTAAAGGGCATGTAAAGAATTGGTGTTGATGAAGATCTGTATAAAATTCTTGTATACGTTAAGATTGATAGTTAGATTTTTCCCCTTGCTTTAATTTGAACTATTTCTAAACATAGACGTATTCTCTTGCTATTAAATATGTATAGCTTGTTCTAAAGAAAGACGTCAACTACACAGAACTGATTAACAAAATTGTAGAGGTCAGATAAAATTGCAAATTTTTACAGATGTGAAATTTTACATTTCTATGAAGCAGCCTCAAAATTTGATTTTAAACATCCCTGTTTTTATAGTTATTCCCAAATTATACCTTCAACGAGAACCCAAATAAATTAGCTATTTCAAACTAAACTATTTTTTTTAAATAATTTTCAAGTGGATGCCTTTGCTCTAAAAAAAAAATGTCTCTAATATGATATTAATTATAAAACTCGATTGCTTTGATAGATTTTGTGGTTTACTAAATTTTGCTGAAAGTCTGGCACAATATCAACGTTACCAACTAAATAATTTATCCTAAAGGTCATTCTATATCCTAAAGGCACTTCTTTAGATTGTAATTTCCCTTATAAAAAAGAACAGAGGGGAGTAACAATCTAAAGATGGTGTATGGAATGATCTTCTTTAGACTGCTACTCCCCTTATAAAAATAGAAGTGTGATATACCTTTATCCCAAAGTAGTTTTTAGTCAAATTCATTTGAATTCTAACGAGGGAGTAACTATTCTAGGGGAGTACCAATATAAAAAAGTACCATTTTGTTATTGTAGTTCTACAGTTAGTTGATGACCATTTTATCTCTCTCATAAAATGGCACAATTAAATTTGGAGTGGTGTTTTCCCACCCTATACTCTTCATAGTGAACCCTGCGGCCATTGTAGGTATAAAATTTGTATAAATATCTCATGATATATCTTTTCCTTAAGTTTGTTCCAATTTTTTATTCCAGTTTATATAAAGATTTAAAAGTTTTATCTGTTTCTTATCCTGTGGTTATTCTGTATAAACCTGAATAATATGTGTATCAATGTGTAAAAATGTCATCTAATTGTTCATCTAATTGATAAAAAAATAAGTTAAACAATCATGGCCTGTGAGTTTATTACTAAAGGTCACAAAATATCAACATTTTAATATAGTTAAAAGATTTCTCTAAAATAAGGAAATTATTTTTGAAGATGAAATCTTGTATGGATAAGAATTAATAATAAAAAATGACTTATTATTATATATTTAATTTCTTGTTAATCAACAAAAAGAAAGGAACAACAAATTTTAAGAGACTGTATAAAGTAAAATAAATGTTACATCTTCCTTTTACAAATGAGGAAAATTAATGTAATTTAAAATTCAAAATAAAACACAGTTAAGGGATAACAAAAAATAAAAAGTGTTTAAATTGATTTATGAAAGGAAATAAAATGAAAATAATTTATATAGCCTTATTTTCAATTATATGTTATTTGTTAAAAAAATAAATAAATGAACATAAACAGAATATTTATGTTAAACATTTCTATGTAAAATATTTAATTACATAATTTAATATATTATAAATAAGTATATATAAAATGAAATTGTTAAATAATATATGTATATTTAATTGAGTATAAAACAATAATTGTTTTTTTGAGTGTGTTTATTTATTAGTTAATTTTCGGTCCTAAATGTTTTCCTGTATTTAGTGAAGATATTACGAAGAAATAGTTTAAATCAAATTATAATTATTATTAACACTGGGAGACAGACAGAGAAAAATAGATTCGAGCGCCGGGATTTTTCTCTGTCTGTCTCTAGTGTTAATAATGATTATAATTTGATTTAAATTATTTAAACTTTCCGTTGTATGAAAACTACCAAAAACTTAAATATTGAAGAAATAGTTTTAAAATATAAGCATAATACGTTTTAGCGTCAATTTTATCTTTTTTATTAGGGCCCCGGGGATCTGGAGGCCCCTGGGAACCCCTGGAAGGTAAATAGAGGGGCCCCCACTAAAAGTTTGCAGGGGGCCCCGAATTTCTTACCGCCGCCACTGTCTTTCTGCCGTGTTCACAACCCCAAATTTCTTGGTTTTATTTTTCAC
>KZ651286.1:580236-590454 GCA_001010745.2 Gerris buenoi
TGTTTTTTGTTAAGCAGAATTAATGAAAATTACCAAAAGTTATTTTTAAATTAAAAAAAACTAGTTTTTTACAAACTTCAAATAAATATTTTATGTAAAAAAAATAAATAAATAAATAAAAATAAATTCAACTAAACGGGAGATTGAGTAAAAGTTGCCAAACATGAAAATTTGAGATACTAAATTTAAATTATTATTAAACATTTCAATGAAGTCTTGATTATCCATAAATAGGGACGAGCCCTAAATTTTAAACTGCAAACAATCCTATTTATAATTTTTGATAAAGTTAAAACATTGATATGAATTGGGGGGAAAAAATATATTTAAATTGATGTAATGATTATTATTTTATTTATTTATTTGTGTTTTTAATTTGGTAATCTTTCAGCCACTCTTATAGATCGGTGCCAAATTTGAATAATTCTTTGCACTTCTTAAATACTGTGTGAATGTGACTGTCTTTATTAAAAGGATTTCCATGAATATTGACAGGTTAATGGTCTAATTGAGTTTAATTTCTTAATATTTTTTGGGCATCAAGAATTTAATTTTTTTCTTGAATTTGGCTAGAAGACAGAATTATTGAATGTATGGTATCATTTTACGATGAATGGTCTAATTGAAGATTAATTTCATGAAATTTTGTGGGCAGTAAGAATTTCATTTTTTCTTGAATTTGGCTATAAGACGGAATTATTGAGTGTATGGTTCATTTTAAGATTAGAAAGCAAAATTTACTTATGCTTTATCACTTTGGGTAACGTCAAAATTCACATTGTTATAGGGTAATACTGAGGATAATTAATTTTAAAAAAGGGTGAAACTTATAGATACATTGATGGATTGTTAAAAACAACGTCTTCAATCAACAATATATTTCATAAAAGCTATTATTATTGTATCTCGAAGTGGATCCTTTAAGGTTTAAAGTGAAAGAAATTACATCATTTCGTTATCAACAGCAACGTTTCGGCCTGACCGCCTAAAAATTAAGCCTAAAGCTATTATTATGTAATCTAGCTGACATTTCTTGCTATTATGCGAAAAGGAACATTTGTCCATAAAAACAGAACTGCTCTTGATAAATACACAGTTCATTGAAATACATCCTACCAACAATTTCTCGTAAATACCACTCGTAAAAAGCTAATTTTTTATTTCCTTTTTATACAATTAAAAATTTTAATACACGGATAACCAAGACTAAAAAATTAGATTTAAAAAAAAAAATAACAAAATTAAATCTTACTTTTTGCCTTCGCTTACTTTTACATTCCTGTTTTTTTTACATTTTTAGATAAAAATTATTATACTAAATAACTTTTTACATAAACAATATGCAAGTATAATATCATTGCAGTACATAGACTATCAAGTAAAAAATAAAATGCAACTGTATTAAATTGAGTATTATGTTTTTAATAATAATGTTGGCAATATATGAAGTAAAAGCGGCTAGTAATATACATTTATAGTAGTTTATTTATATATATATATATTTTTATATATTTGATTTGACACTTTCTCATGTATTTAATTCAATTAAATCCACATCTAAATCACCAATTTTTAGTCCATTAACTTTTTAAATATATTTAAAAAGACATACATTTATTTGAAGGGGGGGAAAGAGATGCAATTCTAAATTTACACATTTTTTATTTTTTACAGAATGAAAAAGAATAATACTCCAAATATTTAAAAAAATAAACTAAGATGTTTTAAAAAAAGCATAAAAAACACACAAAAAAAAACAAAATGCAAATAATAATAATAACAATAATATGTAAACAAATACAAACAATATTGAAAAATTAAAATATTCTATTATAAATAGTCCATGACACAACATAGCCCATTCAGGGTTTAGGCTTACTAAAAGACTTGATCAACTATAAATGTAATGAATGAGATGGGGTTAGTATGCCATTCATGTATACATCAGCAGTATAAACCAAAAAATATTTTATTAGAAAAACCTAATTTTATTATTAAAAAAATAAAATCACATAGATAAAAAATAATAATAAAAAAATATAGTGTTATACAATTATAATTAAAAAATACAAATCTATAAAAATAAAATCTATTATAGAAATGATAAAATAATAATAACCGCATGAAAATAATTAATATAAAAAAAAGTGTTATTAAAAAAAATTTAATTTTACTAAGATATTTATCTCAATTTGTTACGAGGTTAATAAACAAATTTATAAAAAAATTATAAATGTCAATATTTGTAAAACATCACACGCATTAAACTACACAATTAATCATATATAACAAACTATTTTTTTTCCATTTTATATTAATATATTTCATTATTAGTTATTGTTGGTTTTTATTTATTATTGAGGCAAATTATGTAGCATAAAAATTACATTTTATATTTCGTTTTTTTATTTATACATAGGCAACGTAAATTATGATTTTTTCATTGCTACATAATACAAATACTAGGGAAAATTTGTTATATTATTATATATATTCTAACTATCATTTTTTTTTTTTTTTAAATATTTAATAAGTACTAAATCATATCTTAATCAAATTAAGTTGTATTTACATAATAGGTGCAAAATTATTAATCAGTTTTTTTGGGATTTAATTTTTTTTTTTTTCCTTTTAAAAAATATATCACTTTTTTCTTGAGATGATTTTATCATGCTTTTATTTTATTTCATTTATTTTTTCGGCATGAATTAAAATGTTTTGTGTGAGCTATTTTTTTTTTAGGCCTTTTTTTTTTGTTTGATAAGACCAACCCAGTTTAGATGAAGAGGAAATAAATTATAGAAAGTTAATACAAATTTATATGTAAAATAAAAATTTAAAGTGTATTTGAAGATTGACAGGAACGTTAAATAAAAAATGTTTAATGATTCATTACAAAACTTTAGCTTCTCTTTAGACCAGTTGTTGCATTTGAACTGAACAGAACGAAAAAGAATTCAAACAAAATTCATAGAAATAAAGATAAAGATGTAACTGAAACACTTTCTGTGAATTAATATTGGAGGAGTTTTTGCATTGCTATTTTTATTAATATTATTTTTTTTACGTTTTTGGTAGTATTCATACTATGGAAAGATTAAATTTTAATTTAAATCAAATTATAATTATTATCAACTACCGGAAACAGACAGAGAAAAATAGACTCTAGCGCCAAGAGTTGAACCACGGGCATCTATATTAATTTTTAATCGATTGTACTAGGTACAAGTACTAATTGGGTACTTTATAATTATAAGCGCTATTTCTCGGTCTAGTTCTATGTCATTATGTTGACTCTTCAGACTTCAGACTCAGAAAAATTGAAAGCTTAAATTCGGGACTAGGTATCATTAACGACAGAGGAAATTATTCTTCAGTGTAGTTTAGTTGGTAGAGCGGTATACTGGAAATATAGAGGCCCGTGGTTCAAATCCCGGCACTGGAGTGTGTTTTCTCTGTCTGTTTCCCATAGTTGATAATAATTATAATTTAAATTAATATTTATATTTTCTTAGAATTGTTGTTAGGAGTTTCTTGTACTAGCACTCCAATAATTTGGCGTGCTTTACCTCTCTTTAGTTTAAGTGGAATTAGAATCATCTTTGCACAATATAGAGACATCTCTTAGTCTAAGTTTACAATTTGTTGGACGTTTATAAAGCTTGACTTATAAGTAAAGTTTGGTTTATTGAATACGGAATTCAATACACCTCATGGAAACACCCAACTAGTTAAATCCTAAATCAGGATTCAATTGGTATTGTAACATCATGGAAATGTAGTATCTTTTAGTTACTGATCTCTAAATCTAATGATGCCAAAATTTCATTGAGGCAGCACTCTTTTACTAAGTAAAAAAAATTGGATGCAGGGTGCCTCGGAACTTTTCCTTACCAATTTCAAAATGACAACACATATTAAGTTGAAATATGATTTAATTATTTATCTTACAGAAAAATGCAATTGGTTCAAATTCCGGCTCATTAGTTGAGTTGAAATAATTGAGCGTTAAATTTTCAAAGTTCAAAAGTTGGTATTTTTAAAATGGTATCAAAATTAAATTCAATGAGAATTTTTGTCTTATAAAGAGGTATAATTGTAAATTTCAGTGCATTCGGAAAATAATTTGACTTTTTGCTGTCCACAACTTTATGATTTTCAAATGTCATGTTAATTATATTATAGCTCTGATCTTTCTGGGATCAGTTAAATAATATTCAAATAAAAAATTATACAGTAATTAATTAAATGGCTCCAAATTCTTCTTTATATATATTTCTCCCCTGCCTCTATTATAATTACCAAAAACTTCTGAAAAAAGCTTCATTAAATTAAACAAATTGTAATGAAATATGTTATATTTGAGGACAAAACTGAATATATATTTTTAAAACCTTTAGCTTGTTACAATAATTTTCTACAAGATTATATTTATTTATTAGCCCTTTCCGATTTGTTGATAAATGTACGTTCATATCAGACATTTTAATCTTACTATACCCATTCAAAACTAGCCCATTTATTATCTGTTTTAATTTATCGAACAAATAACTGAATGGTTCTAATAATTAAAAACTTTTTACAATTATCATCTTAAAACAAATAAATGCATAAAACAATTTATTATACAAAAACAAAACAAAAAAAAATTTAAGTTATTTGAAGAATAGTTATAAGAAGTTATATCATGAATTACCTTACATACATACAAGAGGTAAGCTGCAATAAGTAGAATTTTATTTAATATCAAATTATAAATAATTAATTAAACAAAAATTAAATTAAGTATTGGAAAAGTAAACAAATTAGAAAGGAACACTTAATATTTTTAGGAACTTGTAGAATTTATAATTATAATTATATAAATTATATAAATTTAAAGTTTTCTTCCGTTACCATTTTTATTATTTAAAACGGTTAAGAAGTATTAAAAACAATAACAAATTAAAAAGGGGGGAAAAATTAATCTATGCATGTAGGGAATAGTAATATTCCCATCCAGTATCTCAATATTAGACCCTGGAACATATTTAAAAAATAAAATACAGAAGTTGTGAATCAAATGTAACTTTAGTTATAATGGTAAGGTTCGTTACATTCTTACAAATAAAAAAAGCACTGATTCAGAGATGGATGTACTCATCTGGTATAAAACCAGAATGTTTGGAAAATTAAAAAAACTATACTACAGCTTAGAGGACATAAGGGCTTATAAGTCCTTCTACACTAAGGAAGACCAGCAAACGAAGATAAATATCCTGTAGAAGGCAGCAAATACTGACCCAAACTCAGGGGATATTCTGTGGACTACAGCATATTTATACTAAACATCTGTTTCAAATGGATAGAATAGCCATTTGATGGCAAGAATAGCCGTGGACAGGTGTTAATTAAAGTAAGAATAACTTTGGTAATCAGAAGTGTAATCAATATTTATGGAGGCACACCCACAGAACTAGAATATATATAAGAAAGGAAATTAGTGTCCCAAATCCATCAGTAATTTGTGGTAGATAATATCTTAATTGGACTCCACACATATGCAGGGATCAAAATGGACAAGACATTAAAAATAAATCTTTTTTGAGACTATCTGGCAGATACTGTAGTACCCGAACTTACATACATTCAGAGTAACGCAACACCTGACACTGTTGCTGAAAGTAATCAGGGGTCACTTTGAACTTTGAAATCTCCCTTTGTATGTGATAATATATCAAAATTTGAAATGAAGAAGTGTGTATAGCCTGTCTTTAATCTGAATTAACAAAAACTTTATACTTAGTGAGTGATATATAACAACAAAATTGATTATTTTGGTTGATTTGGTTTTGAGGATTTGGTTACGTGTTTTTCATCGTTATGTTTACACCAAATTGAAGTCAAAATCAAAACGGATTGGCACCGTATAATTGTCTTCATTTTCGTTTCCGTTATAAAGTAACATTTATTGGGCTTTATTATCTGATTTTGCTCGTGAAAGGAATTTTATCACGTATAATATTTCTTTTGGACTATTTTATTTTTTTTGTATTATTTTAATACCCATTATACATTATTCTAATACGTAGAGTAACTCTATTAGAAAAGTGAAAATTTTAGAAAATATTGACCAAGATCTATATAATACAATTCCAATAGAGAACATCATATGAAATATTTATAACTGGAAATTCACATTTAATTTGTTAAAATTATTATTTAGTTCTTAAAACCAACTCAGTATAAGAATAAATCTATTGAACATAGAGATAAAAATAAAGTGTATTGCAGCAAAAAGAAATTATTAAATATCAAGACTAGTATATACTTAACATCAATTATCTTTGTTTAAGAATTAAATTATAAATTTTATAAAATTATTAACTAAATTAAAAAGCGGAATAGTATTAAGTATTGTTTGTTAATTAAAATGTAAAGGTCGTGGAAATTTCACAAGATATAAAAGCCTAAGAACAAAATACTATCAGGGCATTGATATGAGTTTTAAATATTGAGGGCTTTTGTAATCTACAAAATTTTGAGTTATATAAACCTTTAAGCAGCCAATTATCAATATGCAATTTAGTAAAATATTTTCATCAATACTGTTTTTTTTTACATCAATACCAACTCCGTACTCGGTCAATAGTATTGACAATTCTTTTGAGTATTGACAATACTATTGACCGTGTCCAGGCCGCATTAGAATGCTTGTGTTTCAATACCTAAGCTGACTGGGGCATATATACATACATAAAATATGCCCCAATCAGCTTATATATATTGAAATACAAGTACCCTAAAGGCATATAGACCTTAAAATTGCAAAAAAGTAGATAATGTTGTCTGGCTCTAAGCCTTAGATAAATTCACCAAAAATTTTTATTTTTGTTTAAGGACCACTTAAATTAAAAGAGAAGCTTTCAGTTTAACGATCTAGTTTTAACATAATTCTAATACACCTATAGGACTAGTTCACCCATCTTTGAATTTGTGCTGCATACTGAAATGTAATTTCTTATATTACAATTTATTTTTTAAAGTAAAACAAAAAAGATAAATGAAATTCGATTATTGCACCTTTTTCACTCTTTCGACATTCTTTTTATCATTTAAAAACATAACTAATTTTTTTCTTCTTCTTTTATAATCATAATTTTAAAATTATTTATATAACTCGAAGACAATTTCGTCCAGGTAATTATGTGTTATAAGTTAAGGGTTTATTGGTCGGTGTTGCCGTGTAACATCGTGTTCAGAGATTGTTGGCAACATAGGGTAGGTTGGCCGAGGTGTATCATGGCGCTGGTTGACTGAATATTTTATCGAGTAGCTGAGTGTATTCCTCTTGTGAAAGAGGTGCGGATCGCTTACGTCTCCTGTGATGATGTGATAATGGCTGTGAAGTTGCCGCAACCTGTAATAAATGCGAAGATTTTTAAATATGCTGCAAACTTGATGAGTGTTTCTTGTCATGTAAAAGTTATACTTTCAAATAATTTATTATAAAATGTTAGATGTTTGTTAAAATTTAATTTGAATAGTTGTCTGCTCATTAAACTATATTTAATATGTATCTTGTTAAAAATTACATCCTCTAATTTTGTTCAAACAATTGTGTGAAAGTGAATTGTTGTTGGCACTTCTCGACTTCAAAGGAACACAGACAAAGGCAGCACCTGCCCGATTGCATCATCCCGACAATGGATTATCACAACTCAAGGAACCCCCAGGGAATCCAGGTAAAGTCTACGTTCCAGAAAGCTAGTGTCAATACACCGTCCTTCACTCCAGTCGTCAGTATGTCCTGTTATTGCTTCAAGTTTGAATCACAGTGCACCACACTCCTAAAGATGCTTCCAGTAGCAGAACCGAAACATTGGAATTCAACCCCTTTGTGATGGGAATTTTACCAGAAAACTAAACTGTTTATTATGACTCTACCCACAGAAGCCTATGCTCTAAGTTAATTGTTTGAAGCCTGAGTTTAAATAGGAATTTTTTTTATAAAACTACTAGAGGGGCTCCGCCCCCTACTCTCTTTGCTCATTAACCCCCGAAAAGCGGCCGCTGCCACGTTGAGGCACTCTAGAGTGAAGCATTAAAATTGATCTCATGTTTCTTTTCAATGATGACAAAAACACACATGCTGTAAAATATCATGTTAGCTATAGAAAGTACTGAAAAGGACTGTTGAAAAAAGTGTGAGCTTAGTTATGGAATGAGAAGGTTGAGGTGAAGATGCGTGAGTATAGTGTAGAAGAGCGGCTGAAGTAGTGGGAGTATGTGCACTACTATCCCTTTCCTTGCCTCCCTGACTTTCTTATATACCTACTCTCAAGTTCTCCCTTACCCCCCTAATCCCCCTCTTTCTGTCTACACACAGTTTAGTATGTCACTCTCAAGATCCCTCTTTTCCCCCTGGACTAACCCCCCCTTCTCTCCTAACTCGCTCTTCCACAAAGTTTTATATATCACTCTCACTGAACTCGTTTGTTTACAAAACTTTTTTAATAATATAGATAGATTTATCTTAATGGAATAACCCTTGTGGTAACTTAAAAGATATTCTTATCACCTAGTAACGGATGCTCACTGGGTACTTTTGAACAAAATGAGACAACAAGGAAGTTCAAAACTATCCAGGTAATATCTTGTAAAAGGTAAAAAGATAGTTTAAAGGAAATATTTTGATGGAAATGGGTAAAATAGTTCTTATCTTAAAAAATAAAAAAGGTTCATACCTCAATACAGAGAACAGCAAAGCGATGACTACAGGCTAACGGTTCTCTACCTAGAAGCTTGCCACTAAGTAAACTGCTTGCAAGCCCAACCTTATCAGGGGAATCACTTTCCCAAGCATCACNCTTGCCGCTAAGTAAACTGCTTGCAAGCCCAACCTTATCAGGGGAATCACTTTCCCAAGCATCACAATATTGGTCAAGTGCTCTCTCACCAGTGGGTTCGGCACCATGCCAGATGTACTTTTGAGGCCTGTAAAAAAACAAACAAACAGTAAATTGAAAGGATGGAATATTATTTAAAAATATTTTTATTTTTTAAAAAGAGCAACACAGAAATATTATTTAAAATAGAAACCTTAGTAGGTTCTTGAAATGTTAAAAACACCATTTGGATTTTTGAAAACTCAAATTAAAAGAAATTTCATAATTGTGAAATATTGATAAATAAGAAAATATAAATGAAGAATTTTTCCAGTTTGGCTTTGTAATTAAATCAAACAGGGTGATGAGTAGTAGCTCAGAGGAACTAGCAGAAAATGGTAACAAAATTAAAATGAATCGATTTTAAGAAAGTTAAAGTAATGACAATCCACGCCTAGAGATAGGACTATTAGTAAAGAAGAAAGAAGTTGAAAGATACGCTGAAGTAAATGTATCTAAAATTAAAAGATGTAATTGATGCTCCTACAGCTGTAATTCAGTAGTTAACACTCTGGGGTCGAAATAAAATCATAGATCCGAGTTATATTCAAAATACACATTTATTCATTTTAATTAAATGAAATTTTTGGGGTGATAAATCATATATGCAAACTAAAAACAAACACGAAATGATAAGGGAGGTGCAAGGCACCATAATAAGTATGAGGAGGGAAAATAATTAAACTGAACAAGGTAGATGTCTAATATGTATGAAAAAGGTTTAATTAATTACAACACAACACACTTATCGGAAGAACCAACATAGATATCTCGATAAGAAGATAATTGATGTAATGGACAGATTGATATAATGAATAGTCCATACTTTGCTATATAGTGTGTTAATTGTAATATTTTTTAATTTGAGATAGGCTTCATACCGGCAAGAAATATTACAATCCTTATTACAAGCACCATTATTAGTAATTGATTCTAAATTCAAAGGAAAAGAAGAGGTTTTATCCTCCAGTCAGTCAGCAGTGTTTGGATTTTATCTATGGCAGTCTTAAAGGAAAAACTCACAAGGCCAAATTTTTTAATAAAAATGAGAGAAAAATATATTTTTTTTAATAACCTTTTTGTCTTATTATAAGAGATAGTTCCGACTTTCACACATGCACATTCATTTTTTTTTTTTTTTTTTTATTACAGTTTTTCTATATGAAAATATGCATATAAAAACTTCAAGAATGCGATAACAAATTCAATATTTAATAAAACGAAACTTAATGAGTTTTATTAAGTCCATGATACATAGATTTTCAGTGGCGCACCCACGGGGGGGGGGGGC
>KZ651286.1:604546-615742 GCA_001010745.2 Gerris buenoi
GTGTCAATACAGTGAACCGTGGGATTGACTGGCCCTTTCGCGGAGGGGGAGTCGGGTACAAACGTATGAGTTCGGGCGCACTCGGTTTTACTCGGCTATCTTCGGCATCGGCTGAAGCTAGCTTCAGTTGCTTGCTTATTAGATGGCAACCCTTCCCTTCCACCGTCTCCGAGTTAGATTGCGCGCGCAGCCTTTAACCCACGCTACTACAGTTCTGCTTCACATGAATACGGATTGGGGTATTTCGAGTCACAGTTACCAATGACAGCGCGCTTTTAAATGGAATGTTTTCCATGACCCGTCTTTTAATTACATGAATCGCGTTTTAAGTTTGCTGTAGTTTATAATACAAATATATCTATTTATCTATAAATATCACATATTATGTGAACAAATTAATTTTACATTTTACTTCAAAATTTTACTGAAGCAGTGCTTCCTTTGCTTCCTCGCACCGCTCGCCACTGATGTTAAGAAAAGTGAAATAAATTTAGGTTAAATTAATAATATTAAAGCCATTTAAGATATTATATGTGATTATTAAAATAGATATGATTGAGTGAGAAAAGATGAAGCCACGAGAGTAGAAAGAATTTTATATTAATAGTCAATTAAAATTATTCCTTTAATGAGAAACTCCCATAAGAATGATCTGTGTAAATGGGTCCAAAATTATCTTCAAAGATCCAGCAGACAAACCATAAACAAACTGAAATTCCTATGAAATTGTAAAATTTGGTTTTGTAAAATTGTCAAATTGTTCTTTATTAGAGAAACTAAAATCTTGCAAAACCAAGTCCGCATGACTTGGTTTTACAAGAATGTAGTGTTTATTAAAGGTACAATCCTGCTTCTAACTAGTTTTGAGCCTATTAAGAAGGTAGCAGCAGTTTCTTAGTTCTCCGGTAAACATTTTTACTAAGCTTCTCCAATATAATAAATTAAGGGTAACTTACGGTGAATCCAGGTAGTCCAGGAGGGCCAGGCTTTCCTCTTCTTCCTCTCTTGCCTCGTTCGCCCTTCTCTCCTCCTCTTTCACCTTTAGGGCCAGCAGGACCTCTCTCACCCTTATCTCCATCTCGACCCTAAAAAAAAATTAAGAAAAATGTTACATAGTCAAACTACAATTTACACAGGAATTCAGCAAATAAAGGTCCCCTGAGTTTATTTGCTTTGCTAAGATATTTGGAGGATGCATGTGGCTTTATTTTTGTCCAATCTAGTTAAAATTTAATTATGTTACAATATTCATTCAAACAAAATTTATAGCAAGTCCATATCACTAGTCTATAGAGTATAATTATTCCTCCTGAGGTGCAGTGACTAACATGATAGCCTAAATATTAAAATGGAGAAAAATAATCAATTTACAATTGATAAAAACCAAAATTGAGTTATAAGAGGACAAAATCTCTACTTATCCTGGAAAATTAACTTGTAAAAATGCCCCTTCAGTAAGTCGGATCAGTTAATAATTAGGAAGTTATGAAAATTATATTCAATCTATANATTGTAAAATTTGGTTTTGTAAAATTGTCAAATAGTTCTTTATTAGAGAAACTAAAATCTTGCAAAACCAAGTCCGCATGACTTGGTTTTACAAGAATGTAGTGTTTATTAAAGGTACAATCCTGCTTCTAACTAGTTTTGAGCCTATTAAGAAGGTAGCAGCAGTTTCTTAGTTCTCCGGTAAAAATGTTTACTAAGCTTCTCCAATATAATAAATTAAGGGTAACTTACGGTGAATCCAGGTAGTCCAGGAGGGCCAGGCTTTCCTCTTCTTCCTCTCTTGCCTCGTTCGCCCTTCTCTCCTCCTCTTTCACCTTTAGGGCCAGCAGGACCTCTCTCACCCTTATCTCCATCTCGACCCTAAAAAAAAATTAAGAAAAATGTTACATAGTCAAACTACAATTTACACAGGAATTCAGCAAATAAAGGTCCCCTGAGTTTATTTGCTTTGCTAAGATATTTGGAGGATGCATTGGTTTTATATTTGTCCAATAGTCCAATCTAGTTAAAATTTAATTATGTCAAAATATTCATTCAAACAAAACTTATAGCAAGACCAAATCTGTTTACAAGTCTATATCACTAGTCTATAGAGTATATTCCTCCTAAGATGCAGTGACTAAAATTACAGCCTAAATATTAAAATTGTATAAAAATAATCAATTCACTATTGATAAAAACCAAAATTGAGTTAAAGTAGAACAAAATATCCACTTTTCCTGGAAAATTAACTTTCACAAATGCCACTTCAGTAAGTCCGAATCAGTTACTAAGTAGGAAGTTATGAAAATTAAATTTGATCTATATATTATCGCTTAGCAAAATAATATACTGTTTCTTAAAGGCAATTTATAAACCTATAAAAATAAAACATTCTGTAGCAAAGCACTGACATCCAGCCAGTGTCGGTGATAAGGGCCCCAAAAAACCCCACGGAGTGGGAGGGAGGAGGGGAGAGGACTGGGAATCTGGGGGCCCCTGGAAGGGAAATAGAGGGGCACCCACTAAAAGTTTGCAGGGGGGCCCCCAATATCTTACCGCCGCCACTGCATCCAGCTAGTATAAAATATAAAAAATCCAACCTGCAGAACATGACCCAAAATAAATGATTATGCATAGCCCTAAAACACAGTAATCCCTGATAAATCTAGTAAAAATATTATTACACATATAAGTAGACATAACAATAAATATTAGTATGGCAAATGTAATTACCGGAGGTCCAATCGGTCCAGGTATTCCTGGAGATCCTCTATCACCTCCATCTCCTTTTTCTCCTTTGTTTCCTCGGTCACCCTTATCTCCTCTTTCTGCAATAAATAGCACATAACAACAACTAATTAGTTAAATAAATAATATAAATAATANCATATGTCCATATTGGTTTTATTATAGTGTTGTAGATGAGTAATTTGTTATGCATGTTGAGTTTAGATGTATTGTGTAGGAGTCCATATAAACATTTGTAATGAGCAATAAACACAAAAATATAACATGTTCACTGATGTCCAGTTACGGAGATCTTCAGTTCTTCTTCAGTTATGGAGATTTGTCACAGATTTTTTTTTAATTTAGAGACAAAAAAAAATGTTGTTTTCTAAAATGATCACAATGCTTCCATTACTTTAAGTAAGTCGATAGCAACAATTTTATTTTTGTAAAAAGTTTATTATACTTTAATTATTGTTGTTATTTATTAAAGAGCATAGTCTGAATTTGATTTTATATTTTTATGATGAAAAAGCCCACTAGTTTTATGTTCGTGGTGAAATAAGATACATACCAACTGGGTAGTTAGAAGGTTGGAATGTTCCATCTCCATCATAGAGAACAGGTTGAGCTGGGCCAGGGGGACCTGGGGGGCCAGATGGTCCTGTGTCACCTGAAACATCATTTATATAGTATCAATAAAATAGCTTGAGTAATAATGCTAGATCTGGGAGTGAGAATGGAGGACATCTTAAAGGAATAAGATGACTGTTGCTGATGACAATAATGTTGCTCAGCATGTTTTTTTACCAGACTGACTGAGTAATCTGTTATTCGAAGCACAAAGTGTGTAATTATAAACCTACTAATTGGAAATATTCTAGACTAGAGGCCAGGTTTTTGAAGTGAAACTTTTTTAGACGCAGTAGAGTAAATTGGCTTGGATGAAATGAAATTGCATGTAATGAAGTTTATGATGACTTGTCTAAGTGAAAGATGTTTTATAGGTAAATCAACAACTGGCTTAAAGTAAGCAGGTGATTGTAAAAAATTGATTTACCTGTAAAAAATCTTTCAGTTAGATGGGTCTTGATCTACCTACCTCTGATTCAGCAGGCGTAAGCGCTAAAGGACCATTGACTAACCTACTTATGTGGGTTGGTTGTAGCAACGTGTTGGACTCACTGGTGATAGAATAGCCGTAGACTAGAAGTCAGGTTAGAAATAGAAGTATGGTTGAGATGTTAAGTTATTAATTAACTGACTGTGCTTATTTTTTCTTAATAATATATTATAATCTAAGGCAAATAAACTAGCGAAAAGCCGAGGCAAGCCAATTTTATCTTTACTTATTTGAATATTAACAAAGTAAGTTTAATAGCAGGCTCATAATCTACAAACAGAAACTGGTGTTTCAAGTTCTTTTTTAAGACTCCTATTAATATCTGTTTCTACCAAACTAACTTCATTAGTTTGAACAGCTATTTAAGTCTCTCTTTGGCTAATTCGAGAAATAGTTCCGCCACATTAGATGCTCATAACAACTGCATTTGACCATCGAGGGGTTTCATCTCCAAAATGAAAGTTTAAAATCAGCATTAGTAGTAGTACAGTAAGGTCCTCGTACTAGTACTAGACGGGTAGAAATTAGGCCATTTTTAGGCCCACTTTACTATCCCCGTGGTAGAGAGTTGTGGCCACCTCACACATCATATCTCTGTACATTGTACCGAAAAAGCGAGTATGATGTGATAATTAATTGAGCCATATAAATCAAAGTATCACTGCGAGGGATCGAACCCATGACCTCTAACCACCCTTGATTCAGTAATGGCTGAGCAGACGTGGTAAGTAATTTAATCTACATGCTCTCCAAAATCAGATTTAAGTCATCTCTTTAAGAGAGGAAATGAAAATGAGGTCCATTAATAAGAGTTTTAGAAGAACTCGTAATACCTGCTGTAAAACTTGCATTGAGTATGTCCCAAAAAGGAAAAATAAACTTGGCAGAATTTAATACTGGATTTTGAACTTCAATTTTTGAGAACTCAAAATAAAAAAATCACTCGAAAAAAACAAAACTTACAGCATCTTTAGTTTTTAAAATTTAAGGAAATTTCAAACCCCTAAGGACAAAGCAATATTATAATACATTGCTTAAATTAAAGAGATGTAAACATATACCAACAGTTACAACAGTGTACAAATGTAGATAAGAATGATACTATGTACTCTCGTAAAATAACTTGGGCCATGAGAAAAGAAATGACTGTCTAAAATAACAAGAACAACAAAAATTGGGAAAATAACAAAAGGCCATGAATAAATAATTACTTCAATTTATATATGCAGCGACTTATTTAAAAGACGTTCCTTACCTAGTTACCTCTCAGAGAGTAAGTGTGAAGTATGTATGAATTTTACAATAAATGTAAATAAAGAAAAAAAGACAACACTATACAACAAACACTCCCCGCTGGGAGTGTTTTTGTACCTAGGTCTAGGTAGTAGTTTTAAAAACAGTTGACAATTATAAAAATTGTAAGTTTGAGTCTAGGGCCTAGGGGCTAGTAGTGATTTACTTGACTCAGTGACTTCTATCTTCAAAAAATCATACGATTTTATACTTTTTAAAAAATATATAGATATACAATTGTAGATACGATATATTCAACATAGATTTTGCTTTGGATTATCTCATGACGAAATGGATTATCTTACGACGAATTAATTAATCTTACGACGAATTAATTAAACCTATTTAGAACAAACTGTTGTTCAATTGTTCAACTATTGTTTTAGCGCGTTAACAATTATTAACATATTACAAGATAATCTAACAGAAAATTTGAAAGACAAAAATGGTAACAAATGTAAAGTATATTTAAGGTGTTAGCATTTTAGGTATATTTAGGTGGTAGCAAGTAACTTTTTTTTATATTATAATAATTAATTGAGAATAGTGAGCCGAATAAAAATATAGTTATATCTAATAAAAAAAGTAAGCAATTTGAAATCACTTTTAGTAGTAGAATGAAGCAGCGTGCGAGTGTAAGAAAGAAGGGGGGGCGGGTCGAATGCAAAAGAAGAGAATAGCGGGGCGAATCCAGAGTCTATGTTTAGAAACACTGGGTGTGGCTCAAGGTGAATTGACGTCACACAGTTTGCCACCCTGAATCGATTCTAGAACAGAAACCTCTCAAGCTAACCTTTTAGCTTACGCTCTCGCTTGTTTCACGTGTCCGTATTTGTGATTTTCACAACTTTTTCTCATATTTTCTTGTGAGTTTTTCTCTTGAAACACTATAAAACATGGGTCACAGCAACATCTGGTACTCTCACCCTAGGAGATACGGCCAGGGAAGCAGATCTTGCCGTGCCTGCGCTAACAGGCATGGTCTCATCAGGAAGTACGCCCTCAACATGTGCAGACAGTGCTTTAGAGAGTATGCTGGTGATATTGGCTTCAAGAAGCTCAACTAAACCAAATTATAACAACTGTGGGACGAGGAGAACATCAGGACGCAGGATGGAGTGAAGGATTGAAGAGATGCGACATCGTGGCGATCTTAGATGTCTGGATTTCCAAAGGCGTGAGATATGATTTTGTAAATCTTGTTTTTATTATTATTAATTTTTAATATAAATCTCTAAAAACCTGATTTATTTCTTTTTTATTCTTCCTTTATAATCTCTTGTTATTGTTAGCGGTTACTTAGTTTTAGAGTTATACAACCTAATATAGGTTAAAACATACAATTGTTGACTCCACATGAGATCCACCTTAATACCATTTCTGGTTGGCAGTTTCAATCTTTAATGCTGATAATCTATTATAGTCCTAAGAGTAAATCATTGTATTCTATTTATTTTACCTGATCGGCTAAGTCGGATTGTACGTGCCCCAGAAATTTTTTCGAGTTTTACCTCTACCTGGTTTACAGGAGGGTTGTTTTTTTTTTTTTTGTCGCACCGCGAAGCGGTGCGGAGCGGATATTGAAAATTCAAGGGAAGACAAATTTAAGGTTTTTAATTTAATATACGGGATTTTATCACCTAATCTCAAAGTGGGGCACGTACAATCCGACTTTACCTTACACAGCTTATTTCTATTGTGACGGACCAAGTGAAATCAATCTTGTGTATGTAAGTTGTATAATGCATTTCCATGTTTAAATACGGGTTTTTTTTATCCACATTGCCCATGGAAACCTAGATTTAAAACGGAATGAATACGTTTTAGATCGAGATACGATACACTAAATTCTTACTACGTTTCCATGTGTAAATAAAAGGATTGAATCCTGATTTGTGATTTAAAAAGTTAAGAGTTTCCAAGAGTGGTATTAAATCCGTATTCAATACGAGATAAAAATAAAGCTTCAAAAAATAACCTGCACCTGTTATAACCATGCTTTTTATTACATATTTTGACAGATTTTACTACAGTTTCTACAGAAATACGCTAGGTTCGCTCATACCGACGCTCTGCGCATGTCAGGTGTTTCCATGCAACTAGATCCAGATACGATCCCAGAATTTAGTGAATTGAATCGTGATTGTACTTAATCCGTTTTGAATCTAGGTTTCCATGGACACTTTGAATCCAAAACCTGTATTCAATCTGTATTTAAACATCATGGAAAAGTAGTATATGGGAGCGTATCTGGATTAGTTGGAGTTTCATGGAAACATCTAAATTCGATCGTGGTATGCGTACCGTTATAGTGTGAGCCCTAGCGATTTTTCTGGTAAAACAGTCTAATTGGTCAAAATACCACAATCCATTCACCAAATACATAACCTTTTTTTTGTCATTTATAGTCTTGTTTTTATGAACAAACATAATAAACCTGGTTATAATCGGTGAAGGTAACATATTTTTATTATTCAATGGTGTATTGAATACAGATTCAATACCACTCATGAAAACATCTAAACATCTAGGTAAAGCAATGTCACAGGACCTCACATCACATTAAATGTGTGTTTATGGTATTTTAATATATACAACTTAACTGGTCACCCTGTAAAATGTGAAATCATGTTCTGTCACTGTAAGTTACTACAGTATGTATGTCGAAAGAAGCGTCGCGTTGACAGCGTGGGAAAGTTTGACACATTGTGGGGAGAGCCAATGAGAGCTCAAGATTTTGGCGGGCAGTAGGTTGAGCCAACTAGGTAAAAATAAAAATCTTTAGTGGAGGGGCGCGGCCTTCGGGATAACTGTTTAAAACAGACCTAGTGGCTTTATTTTTACCCTCACATAGGTTGGCCAATCTGAGTGTCATTTGATTTCCCGCACTGTCAACGCTTCTTTCGACATACATACTGTAGTGGGCGGTGATTCTTAAATAATGTGTTGTAGTTTTTTTGCAAGCTTGAGCCTTATCTGGCCGTTCCTCAGATTAATATTTATTTTAAATAGTAGTTAAATTGGTCAAAGACTGTTGAAGATTAAAATATATGGAAGAGATTATGCCCATTTGTTTTAATAGTAAGTTGGGCAAAGGTATATTACAATTGGCATAACCAAACCAAAAAGTGATAATGTCTTTCAAGTTAATACACAGAATTTATTCTTTGTCCAACATTGAGTAGGAGGATTCCATTAAGGATAGGATAAAATTAATTGAATCGGTTATTTCAGAAACAGCACATGTGACATTTTTAGCATTTTGAGACACACAAAGAAAACTGTTTCAACGACAAACTTTTGATAACTAAATTAGTCTAAAAAATATATGAAGTGAAACTTTTTTTAGTAGACTCTATGGAACAAGTGTTACTTTTGCAACAATCAATGCGTCTTGGCCTCTTATAAAGGAATAACTATATAACTCCATTAGTGCAAAAAATGTCACATGTGTTGTTTCTGAAATAACCGATTCAATTCAGCCCTACGACATAACAGATCCAAGATTTATTGTGACAGACTCAGCCGGGATGCAAACAAGTAAGGAACTCATTTACTTAGTTACCCATCCTATATTACTTCAATGTGTATAAATTTATACTTGTTTTAACAGTTAATTATACTAAGTGATATTTTAACAATACACAACTGTGTTCCATTGTTCCAAAGCACTAAAGACATCTCTTTGTCTTAATAGTTATTTATTCAAAGGTATTCCATATTTATGGTTAACAACTATAGGGTGTGTAAGCAAGTAAATGTTTACCTGATGGCCCTTAATTTACACCTAATAACCAAGTAATTGAGTACCAGCCAGACTATACCCTGGGACATTGAATCCCAGTGTGTATCAGGTTTTAGTAATAAGAATTATGTTACTACAGTAATAAGAATAGAAGAAAATAGTGTGTAACAAGCTTGGAAACTGGAGAAAATGGAATAAACTAGAAAAGTTTTCTCTTAAACCAGATACACTTTTAAATTAAATGGAATTCTTGCTAAGCAGCAACTGTACAGTTAATTTACATCACTACATTTTGCTTCCTGCAGTGAAAGCAAAACTCCAGTCATCATTCCTTCATGATTGAGAGAAGAGTTTTATAATGACTTTTAGTCACTAAGACTAGGCTATGTACAAGAGAAATGTTTTCCCTTTGATGTGCTAATTGGATTTCTAAATATCTTATTTCTGCATTGTAGCATCAAGCGTTTATTAAAAACAAATTTGTCAGTTCATCCACTTAAGTATTTTAAGTAATTATTTCAATCCTTCACCGTTGGATTTATAGTTAAAGACAAGTGTTTCATCTTTGTGCCACTTCATATTTTAAAAGAGGAGCTAAAGACAGAACAATAAATCTTAAACATATTAAAAAGAATAATTCATTATTCAACTCTCTTTTCATTGTAATGAGGATGATTAAAAAAAAGGGAAAAATAATAATGCTGATGATATTGATTAATAAGTCATATTTACTAAATTACAGTAACGTTTTAAAATTAATGGGAGTGTTGTCTTCCCAGCATTAAATATTTAAGAAGAGAGGTAGGTAGAACTTATTGCGGACAACAGGTAGAAATAAACAATTGACAATTCTCCTTCAAAAGGTGCAATTCAGATAGGTGATTTGACTTGAAAAGCCTGACAATTATTATAAAACAATTAATATCATAAAATATTGACAGAGCCTGCCAACAGATTTGTTATGTTTGTTACTTTTAATAATAATTTAAAGTTTGTTACTGTTAAATATTCAAAAAAAAGGTTTTATCTACGATTGTTATAAAATATAAACATTGTATCTCTGTTTAGATGCGTAGAAAGTGATTCTTTACGTACTTGTATTCATTGTGCATGCTCGTCTCATAAATCTGAAGAATTCATCTTTTTTTCCGCACTAGGGCAGTTAAGAAGAAGAATATCTCACCTTTACGCACGATTAGCGAGTTTGTTTACATTTAACAAATCTAATTTTCTGTTTGTTTAATAAAAGTTACTATTTATATCGTGTTTTTTGTGAAAATCAATGAGCGATTTAAGTGATTTATCAAAATCTAACAATCGTAGATAAAGAATGGTACGCAACTTGTGCGAAAAACAGCATTTTGCATTGCAAATGTGGTTTAACTACCCTCGCTGTCGCTCGGGTGCAAACTCCACACTCGGTTGCAAAATGCTACTTTCTGCTTTCGACAAGTAATGTACTATTATCTTATTTTTAAAATATGAATGAATAGTAAAGCCTGTTTTACACGATCCTAGTATGCTTGGTCGACGTCACTTTGGATCAAATCCACTTGGTCCAAGTGGTGGAACTTTATTACACTATAAAGTAGAGGTTAAGATAGATTGTGTGAAATGTTTTCCCTCGTGAACTTTTCAGTTAAATTGTACTTATTAAGTTTTAAAATAGTGGTGTTATATCACCTTCTGGTTAACAAAACCCAGCTCAACTTCACATCTGTCAGGTGAGTGCCATTTTGTATTTATCGAAGTATCTCTTTGATACATTGTGTACACTATCCAAATTGTGTCTAAGTAGAGGCTAAACTGACTTGGACCAGTATACTTGGATCGTGTAAACCAGGCTTAAGAGGCAGGTTTACATGATCCAAGTATACTTTGTCAAACAGTAACTTGGATCAAGTCCACTTAGTCCAAGTAGTGAAACTTTGATGCACTATAAAGTATAGGTTAAGATATATTGCGTGGAATATTTTTCCTTCTAGAACTTTCCATGATTTTAGAACTATTCCATAGAACTTTCCATGGGATAATTTTTTAAATATTTAGAGTTAAATTGTACTCTAAAAATTTTAAAACAATGTTGATATAATATATAACCTTGTAAACAAAACCCGCCACAACCTCACATCTTTGTCATTTTTTGACAGCTCCTTCTCATAATTTGTCAAACATTTTGGCGCAATTTTTGTTTTCATAGTCAAATTTGATCAAAAAAGTTGGGGTTCTCATAATTTGTAAAACATTTTGGCGCCATTTTTTTTTTTTTTTTTTTTTTTTTTTTTTTTTTTTTTTTTTTTTTTTTTTTTTTTTTTTT
>KZ651286.1:616281-626989 GCA_001010745.2 Gerris buenoi
TTTTTTTTTTTTTTTTTTTTTTTTTTTTTTTTTTTTTTTTTTTTTTTTTTTATAAAAGTCTACTTTGATCAAAAAAAAGTTTGGGTCTATCTAACTCAACTTGGATATCCAAGTTGACTTTGATACCCTGTTTGATACACGATCCGTAGAGTCAAAGCTGACTTGGTCCAAGTATACTACTTGGGTCAGTGGGAGTCACTGCCTTAAACATTGAAGCTCATAGACACTGTTTTTTAATTAATCTTTTTTTATTCATAGTTTTTTTTTTATCTTAGATTTTAGAAAAAAAACCCTCATACTTAGGTGAAAAGCTTTTTTTTACAATCCTCAATACCAACTGTAATACTACAATGTTTACCGATAGCAAATGCTGTTGCAACTCTAATTGTCAATTTGAGGAAAACGCACTGTTATGAGCATTTTATACTGTGTGTCCTTAAAAGTTAAGTGGTTAAATGTTGCTCAATTAAACTAGATGAAATATTTAACAACTATTCACTTGCATGAAAACACATTAAAACATTGGCACAGTCACCACTAGAAAATCTAAAAATTAATTTTGACTACGTAGTTGTATGGTTAAGTAAAGGTTTTTTTTGTTTGGTTTTTTAACAGGTATAAGTTTCAATTACTCAATAAAATGTAATATAACTTATGTTACCTTTTTCTCCTTTGATTGCTGGTCTTCCGTTAGCACCAGGGATTCCAGGTAGACCATCTAATCCTGATGGTCCTGGTTCACCTTTGAATCCCTGCAGACCCATAGTTCCTGTTTCTCCCTGAAAAAAAAAGACAAATAACATTTAACTAGATACTTAACAATTTGTTAAGGAATTTAAGATAGTAGATTTAAACATGGCTTTAGGCCATCAATAATAGCGTGCTTGATAATTGTAAACAAAATTCTATTGTCAACTTCTGTCAGTGAAGAAATCAAGTTACTAGGACTATTGCAGGCTTGCTGATTGTCATAGTTATAACAATTTTTAAGGTGACAATATATACAAAAGGGACAATTATTGCATAAATTATTTGGTTAAGATTAAAATTAATGATTTCATCATTCTTCTAATAATAACAAGGGTGTGAGGAGTGAGACCCTATTAAAGTAGTTAAACATTGTGACAAACCTAGGCAACCTAAAATAATCTAGGTCAATTGTCAGCTAAAGAGACATCTGGCACTATTACAGATTGAAGAGGATCCCACATGTTCAGTGTGCGGTGAAGAAGAGGAAACAGCCAACCGCTTGGTGGGAACTTGCGTAGGACATGGGAGACTACGCTTTCACATCTTAGGATCAGGGATAATCAGAGAGGAGGAACTTGACACACTTAAGTGGCAGGATATCCTCTCCTTTATCACCCAAACTAGGAGACTCGTGGGTAAGACTGAGGTGGTTCGATGGGCATGAAAAAACAGGGGTTGGCAAAAAGGACCCGAGTGCGGTCTAGTTGCCAAGCTTGGCCTCCCCGCCCCCTTGCTACTACTACTACTACTAACCTAGGTCAATTGTGGTATAAGGGAAATGAGAATAGGAGAAACAGAATTTTTTCAAAAGATCTGTTAGACCTATTTTTTTCCATTTTTCAATTATAATTGTTTAATATTTATCTAGGTCATGGACACGTTAGCGTGGCCCGCTCTTAGACGTCCGTTTTAGAGGCTTTTTCGGGGGCGTGTATCTTTTTTCCTATTCACTTTAAAAAAAAAACAAAAAAACTATTTTTTCCCTTTACGGAAGGCCTACAAAAAAGGTCCTTTGCGTCGGACCGCTGCGGTCGACCGTATTCGAGTTATGCGGAAAAAACTGTTTCTTTTCCCCCGAAAAACCGTTTTTTTCTGCATAACTCGAATACGGTCGACCGCAGCGGTCCGACGCAAAGGACCTTTTTTGTAGGCCTTCCGTAAAGGGAAAAAATAGTTTTTTTTTTTTTTTTTTTTAAAGTGAATAGGAAAAAAGATACACGCCCCCGAAAAAGCCTCTAAAACGGACGTCTAAGAGCGGGCCACGCTAAGGTGTCCATGACCTTTATCTATCACTAGTTGCTTTGTATTAGTCACAAGTGTTAACTTTTAAATATAAAATTAATATATTAATATTTCTTTGTTTCTGATTCCTAAAATGACAATTTTACTCCACTCACCCTGGACAATATTAACAAAATTAAAATACTAATAAACAATAAATAAATATCAAACTTTATTTCAAGTTGATGTTAATTTATCTCTTGATAGGTTAGTTATTCAAATATTATTCTAAATCAAAGTGGTCACCTATCAAGTGACCAAATAACATCAACTTGAATTTTAGTCTACTAACTAATTTTGTACTCAGGATCGTGAAAACCACATTGTTCACCAAAATGGGCGGGATATGGACACTCCACCGGTTTGATTTTTATCAAATGCCTATTGCCAAGCCTTGTCCCGCAGCCGAACTTAGCCGACAGCATATTCTTAAAAGTCACTGAAAGATTAACTTATAATATAAAAAAAATTCTAGCTTGATGTTAATCAGTCACTTTTTTGCTCGCTACCTGGACTAAGTGGTTGATGATTATTTACCCAAAAATTAATACATTTGAGAAAAAAAAACAAAAAACATGTACTTAGATTTTCATGCTCTTTTGATTAACTAGAACTTTCAGCGGTAACATGTCATCTTTTTAAAGTTCCAGCTTTCTACCTAGTCGGGAAGTGGGTTAATAATGTACAAAGAAAAGTCTGATCCTCACAAACAAGTGAAGTAAAATAATTGTGTGTAAAAATGTTTTCATATTGTACCTCTATTGATTTATAAAATTAACTCTATTGATTTTATAAACTCGTTGATACTATAAACCATGTGTTTTAAAAGTTTAGACATAAAATGCATCTACATCCATCGGTCCTTTAAGTTATCGTTATAGTACCATATATCAACTCAAGTTGAATATTTATTGGTGATAAAGTATGTCAGCCATTCAATGTAAGAATATAAAAAAAAACCCTTTATACAGGAAGTCAGTTATTTTTCTTTTTTCAACCGTCGGCACAAAGTTAAAATACTATTTGAAAGCAAGTGAAAGGTATCAGAAGCTTAATATTTCCTGTAGCTAAGTACACTACAGAAGAGAACTAAGTAAGAGTGTGGCTTACCTTTTCTCCTTTGTTGCCCTTAGAGCCTATATCACCTCTCTCGCCCTTGCTTCCTGGAGCTCCCTTATCTCCTTTATTGCCTTGAGGGCCAACTGGACCCATCTCACCTACAACATACAATACAACCTTTACATTAACCCAGTAGTTACTTACACTTTCTTTTTTTTTAACAAATACATTCTATTACGTGTAAGATTTACCTTACTTTTATTTCTTTAAACTACCTTTTAGAAAAGTTTAGTTAGTTTATAATAAACTGGCTGTTATAAATAAACTGGCTTTAAACTCTTTAGAAAAATAAATTTGTTTTCACTAAAAATCAAAAATAAACTAAATCAAGAATTTGATTTTATTTTAATTTTGTAATTCATACTTTGTGATGATTCCTCAAACAAGTAGAACATCATTAGTCAATTTAGGGGGTAATAAAATCGTATTCTTAAAACTATGTAGTATAAAGTAGTTAATTATTAACTACTTTTTAAAATTATATATTCTGCTAGGAACTTGCATTGTATTGAAATAAATAAATGAAAGATATTTGTGACAGTATTACATTTAAGTTGCTTATGATAAATAAATAAATTTGTCTTTTAAATAAGCATAACGATGTGGTAGTGTTGCGTTTACTCACAATATTATTCAAAATTCAATTTCTAAATTTTTTGGTAGTCTTCATACTACGGAAAGTTTAAATATCAATTTAAATCAAATTATAATCATTAGTAATAATGGGAGACAGACAGAGAAAAATAGTCTCCAACGCCGGGACTCGAACCCGGGCCCTCCGCATTTCCGGTGCAGATGCTCTTTTATCCAACTAAGCTACGCGGGAATGGTTTTTCTCTGTCTTAACTGATAGATATTCCCCAAATCCAAGCTTTCAATATTCATCTATATTTAGCAAGTCAATTTATGACATTAGAACTAAATCGAGAATTAACGCTTATGATTATAAAGTACTCAATTAGTACCTGTACCTTGTACAATTAATTCGAAATCCAAATTTAAATTTTTTGGTGGTCTTCATACTACAGAAAGTTTAAATATCAATTTAAATCAAATATATATTTAAACTTTTCATAGTATGAAGACTACCAAAAAATTTAAAAATTGAATTTCTCTCGATGAAATCTCTCTCATTATACTTAATTTTATAATCATGTGAAGGTGTGTCAAGTGGAGGAAGCTATGTGCCACATTACAGTTAGTGCGTTATTAGTTCTGACTTTTGACAGTGCCGAAAAATTAGTGCGGGGAGCCAATGAGAAGTCAGGATTTTGAATTCTAGAAGGTCAGGCCAACTAGGCAAAAAAAAAGTCACTGGCCCCACCCCTCCCACAGGTGTAGTAGCTTTATTTTTTTCTTCATTTAGGTTGGCCAATTTGAGTGTCAAAAGTCACAACTTTTAACACGCACTCTGTGGAAGATTTTTTTACTTAGAGAGACCTACTTCATTTATTTCAATTAGTAATTAATTGACACACAAAAATGAAATTTATTATTCAACTGCCATTAAACCTACACATTTAACCTCTATTAATTAAGTGTTCATTAAATAACAAATAACTATTAGAATAATTATGTTAAAATTAAACAAACCTTTTGGTCCTGGGCTGCCTGGTCGTCCCATAGGACTATCAAAAC
This sequence comes from Gerris buenoi, assembly GCA_001010745.2. NCBI lineage: Eukaryota > Metazoa > Arthropoda > Insecta > Hemiptera > Gerridae > Gerris > Gerris buenoi. The sequence goes on from KZ651286.1 coordinate 621,070, forward strand.
CAGATCCCATTATAGCCTCCTGTAAAATTAATAAAATAGTCGATTATAAAGGAATTTTATTCTTATATTCTTATTAAATTCTGATGTGAATAAAATAAAAATTTTCTTCAGAGGTNTTTTTTTTTTTTTTTTTTACTGTAGCAAAAATACAGAGTATATAGAGTTGCAAGAGATCAAATGTATGTATCTTATATACACCTCCTGTATTTAGGTTTATATAAGTCATGGATAATCGACTTGCAATAGCGAAAAGTGTATATTGTTACCAAAAAAAAACATGAACAGATAATTTAAAATCGTTAAAATAGTTTTGTAACCAGTGACAAATTAATAGCCTAACCAAGTCACTGTCACGTCGGTAATAGGTGACAAGGTTAGAACCCTATTATTTAACCTATTACGATAAATCACCTACATCTCTAGTTTCAATCCATTTACACATATAATTTACATAAAAGTTTTTCCCTTGTGTGTTTGCATTTCATTATATAGATAAATTTATTTTTCTTACAGTGATAAATTAATTTATAAATAGCATGTTTACTAAAAAGAATACACATTGATGTTCATTCTTATTTATGGTAATGTATCAAATACATGATCCAGTGACCAGGGTAAAACATAAAATATTCATTCTGGTATATGGCGAAAACAAAAAAAAACCTCATAGCTATCATATTCCAAAGTTTACAGTTGACAGAACATATTATTGTCATCAACAGTTTCAAACCTTGTAAGTACATTAGTCAAAAGTACACTTCCCAAAATTCTGAACTTTTGTTATTATGTTCTAAAATTTGTCTCGTATGTATTTTTAACAAGGAGGGAAACAGTTTCAAAATAATAAAACTACAGAGTTAAAAAAGATAGAAACATTGAATTGCAACATGAATAATTCAAACTAAGTTGTTTTTTCAAGTCACTTACGATGTTTGGAACTGTTGGGGATGATATTTGAATTGAATAAATAATTATGAGATTTTACTGACCGACAAACAGCCTGATGCCTGACTACAGATAAAATTACCTTTTGTTATGGATTTTCAGCTGAACTGACTGTTATCTATAAGATAACTGTTGATACTCATGATACCCAACTTTATTATTATTATTATGGGCGCAGATAAAAACTGTTCAAACTTATAGAGAAGTTTGCTTCAATAATATACAATGAACATAAAACAAACAACCATGTGAAATGTAATATTGCGTCCTGTTTGCCCAAAAAACATTAGTTGTGTCTCGAAAACATTATTTAAAACTTAATATCCACAATGTTTATATAAATAGTTTTTAAATCAACACAATTTTTGTAGTTTTAACACAGGTTTGTGCAGCTTTTCTTTTTTTCCCCTTAAATTTGGCCCAAAAACTAATCATATTTTATGACGTATCCTTGGCACCATGTCCAAACTGAAGTGCTAAAAAAAAATCAAGTACTACAAATTAAGTTGAGCTTATTCTAGCTATTCAGATGTTAATCTCTGTACTATTTTTGGCTTATGAGGTACTTGCATCAAATATGGCAGTTAGTAGCCATTGATTTTTATATAACGAGCCGTTAAGCCCGTAGCAATGGCCTTAATTTTATTTTTAGATAAAAAAAATTAAATTAACTAAATTAACTTAGATATCTATGTATTTAAATAAGTTGTTTAAAAAAATATCAACATTTGTTGAAAAAATGTTTTGATAGAAGAAGGGAGGGCAGACCTAACACTCTGAATATTAAAGACATACTAATAATTATAATTATCCAAGGGTATCTCAGGTTCATCTTTTATTTTTATCATCACGTCAACTGAAAAAATATCTAGAGTAAAAAACAGATTTTTTTTTTTTTTTTTTTTTTTACTGTAGCAAAAATACAGAGTATATAGAGTTGCAAGAGATCAAATGTATGTATCTTATATACACCTCCTGTATTTAGGTTTATATAAGTCATGGATAATCGACTTGCAATAGCGAAAAGTGTATATTGTTACCAAAAAAAGGTTAGAACCCTATTATTTAACCTATTACGATAAATCACCTACATCTCTAGTTTCAATCCATTTACACATATAATTTACATAAAAGTTTTTCCCTTGTGTGTTTGCATTTCATTATATAGATAAATTTATTTTTCTTACAGTGATAAATTAATTTATAAATAGCATGTTTACTAAAAAGAATACACATTGATGTTCATTCTTATTTATGGTAATGTATCAAATACATGATCCAGTGACCAGGGTAAAACATAAAATATTCATTCTGGTATATGGCGAAAACAAAAAAAAACCTCATAGCTATCATATTCCAAAGTTTACAGTTGACAGAACATATTATTGTCATCAACAGTTTCAAACCTTGTAAGTACATTAGTCAAAAGTACACTTCCCAAAATTCTGAACTTTTGTTATTATGTTCTAAAATTTGTCTCGTATGTATTTTTAACAAGGAGGGAAACAGTTTCAAAATAATAAAACTACAGAGTTAAAAAAGATAGAAACATTGAATTGCAACATGAATAATTCAAACTAAGTTGTTTTTTCAAGTCACTTACGATGTTTGGAACTGTTGGGGATGATATTTGAATTGAATAAATAATTATTAGATTTTACTGACCGACAAACAGCCTGATGCCTGACTACAGATAAAATTACCTTTTGTTATGGATTTTCAGCTAAACTGACTGTTACATATATAATAACTGTTGATACTCATGAAACCCAACTTTATTATTATTATTATGGGCGCAGATAAAAACTGTTCAAACTTATAGAGAAGTTTGCTTCAATAATATACAGACAATAAAAGTAGAGGTTTTATACAAAATTTACTACCTCCAGATTCTACGAGTTTGTTCTTGACTCTTTACCTAATAAGTATGACACATCTTTAGATTGTCACTCTCATCATAATGAAAACTGAAGGGAGTAACAATCTAAAGAAGGTGTACAGAATTTTCTTCTTTAAACTGTTACTTCCCTTATAAAAACAAAAGTGTGATATTCCTTTGTCCCAAAGTATACATTGGACTAAACACCCCTTCGTCTTAATAGTTATTTATTCTGACATTAATATTAAAAAAAAAAAAACTAACAGGAGAGTAAATATATAAAGAGGTTCCATAAATACAAATAACATTTAAAAAAAAACATGAAATAAAATTCGAAAGAGGGATGTTTTTAATAGTTATTTACGCACCAAGGGAGGAAACAAAGTCATTACTCCCTGAGCGTTATTGTTGGTTCCTGAGGCGAAGCCGAGGGAACCATACTGTCTAAATCCCGAGGCGAAGCCGAGGGAGTTATTTAGTTGGTTCTTGAGGCGCAGCCGAGGGAACCATGAAGTTTAATCCCGAGGCATAGCCGAGGGAGTTAATTATAGCGAGGGTGCTATGACTTTTTGCTCCCGTGGTCCGTACAAGATTTTTCCTCCAGAAGGGTGGAAAACAACACAAACAAACCTAAGATTTCGATTTATCAATTTATTTAGGTATTAAAAACTAAGTTTACAAATGTTTATACCTTTAATTTGTTTAACGACTTTTAAAAAAAAAAAAAAAAAAAAGTTTTATAACATCTTATTGTAGAAAAAAATAATGTAAATTAAATGTGCAATTCATCAATTCCAACTATGTTTTCTTTGATTTCTATAATAACTTAAAGTTATTATAGAAATCAAAGAAAACATAAAAAATTTTCCTCGGGCCCCTAAAAGCGCGGGGCCCGGGGCGGTTGCCCCTGCCTAAGGGCGGCCCTGATAACTTTCAATAACTATGTAATTATAATAATAACTCTATAACTCAAATGTTTAATAATACACAAAATGTACTACAAAATGACTAACTGAATAATATTTAATTTATTTGTGTTTATCTCTAAAATACGAGAAATCAAAAACAATAATATAACCTGATGGGATGTAACCTACCTCTTTTCTACAAGGACTCTTTTCTATAAGTTTTGTTTAAACTCAGTTATGAAGTCATACGACATTTTAAAATGACGATAAAAATTAAAGTATCACGGCAATCAAAAGTACGTGTCATTTAAGCTCTGTAATATTTAATAAAAAAGCTTTTAACCTGTCGAGTCATTGAGTTAAAAAAAACTGCTATTAGTTACGAAACAGGCAACACTGATTTTTTTAAGAATAATAAGTTGGCTCTACTGTTACTTTCCACTACGATTTCTACTTTCCGCCACGATTTTCACAACTAGGCTGTAATGGGATCCTTTCCTCCCTATAAACTAGGGTGGAAAGTTAATGTTTCCTCCCTTCTGGAGGAAAAGAGTTTTTTGTTGTTTTTTTTTTTTTAAAAAAGAAGAAAATATCAGATAAATTCAAATAACAAAGAAATAGGCAGGAGGAACCCATTGAAACCACAAAAATTATTTAATTTTGATAAAAAAGAGATCATTTGATTCTCAGAACTCATTAATATTAAAAGAATTTTAAAGAGAAAGATGTTTGGCAAAAGGTTCTAAAATAATAATTGCTTTATTAATACATTATTGTTGATCATATTCTTTTTATACTTATTGATAAACTTTGATTTTTATTGACATTGTCATTACACATGAGTTCTTGATTGACACAACAGTCAAACAGAAGTGCCTGACCTCACTACAGCATCAGCATAAAGGCATTCTTATTTGTAGGAGTTCATTTATAGGAAAACTAATATCCAAGAAGAACATGAAGATATTTAGCTAAATATCTTCGTATTTACCCTTGATGAAACGACACAGTTGGTGAGTCGCCTCAAGGTGAGCCCATTGAAAAAAAACTGGTTTGGATGACCATTTGACCATGCTTAGTTATTTTAAGCATTTGAAGGCGTTCCATCGGTTTATAAAAAGATCCTGTTTTTTGAAAAAATTAGACATTTTCCCAGAAGTTTGGGGGTAAAATAATAAAATTATCCCACACTTAATGAATCTTGGCTCCTGGCCCCAGGTGTAGGCTACAAGCCCTAGGCCCTATGGCCTTGTTACCGACTATCGGAGAGGGTGATAGACAGGGGTGTACCACACCCCGGCCTCACTCAGATTTGATAACAGGGTTGATAATCGTAAAAGCATATTTACTGCACTAATATACTCACATCAAAGTTGGAGAATTCAGGGGAGCCTGGTGGTCCAGCAGGGCCAGGTGGCCCAGGTATTCCTGGTAAACCATCCAACCCTGGCTCACCTGCAATCAAATTGAACAATGTTTAACTTAAAAACCAATTAGATAAACTAGAAGATAATTTAGAACATAAGTAATATAAGTGTAAAGACAATTTAATAAGTGTACAATAATATAAATGTAAAGACAATTTAACATTTTTGTCTAAAACAGATTTAACTAACTAGTTTTAACAATAAAATCTATCTTATGTCTACCAGGAAAAGGGGAAATATGTTCCCTTACAAATTCAACTCTAATAAAAAAATTACTTAAATTTATAAATAATCAAAATCCTAAAACCATCTATAAACCTATTTAAATATCTTCTCCACAAAACAAAGATTAGAAACTCGACTCCCCATCACTATGTGGATCAAAAGATGGGTATCTTTTGAAATAAATAGTTTATATCTCTGAACATTATACAGTTTCCAAGTGTGCTCATCTTTATGTATACCCTTAGATATGAAAAACAGAACACTGTCCTTATCAGAGAATTTTTTAAGATAATAAGGGCCTAACAAATAACAAACTAAAATTAACCTACTTTCTTAAGTCTGAAAAGTCTCTTTAGTCTGAAGAGTCTCTTAAGGCTCTACCGCCCTTTGAGGTTAGGAAAAACAGTAAAATTCAAATAACTCTGGATCTAAGCAAGATATCAAAAATCTAATCACAGGCTTCATTCCTAATTTTAATTCTGCACAATTTGAGCCCTATTTCAACTTCCTATGATAAATAGTACAGGCGCCATTTT
>KZ651287.1:0-10680 GCA_001010745.2 Gerris buenoi
GGAACCAAAAATGTCCCCTGATCCCTGAAAATAGATTTCTGTCTTCAATGGAATGGATCAGAGACATAAAATATTTTCGTTCTTCAGAACGATCACATAGCTTCCGTTACCTTCGGTAATCTAGGAAGCAAAATAAGTAAATATCTTAATATTCATTTAGTTAGCCCGTTTCAAAAGCCGTCAGGTTTAGCTGCCGGAACTATCTACATGACATGTTAATTTTTTAAACTATTAAAATTGTTTAATTAGTTAATTCGCAGTTCATAAGCCTTAAAGTTAAGGCTTACTTTAAGCCCCTTACTTAAATAAAATAAATATAGTGATAATTAACTATTAGATTTATTGAGGTTTATTTAGGGTACTTACTATTTACTTTAGTTGCTCAAATAAAAATGTCTTACTTTGGTCTGATTTATCTTATTTTTTAGTTTAATTTTTACTCCTTCCATCTTAAGCAGCAGTCAACGGTGCTCTAATATAACCTGGATTGATTTTTAGAATATAGAAATCTTTATATGTATTTAAATTGGTTATTCCCTCTATTTTTATTTTATTTTATTTTTTTTATTAAACAACCCTGTTTCCTTTAGATTAGAGTCCAAAATTCGGTGATAATCTCCTTTATATTCGATTTTATGGTGATTTCTATTCAGGCAATACATCTTTTTTACCCTCAATTCTGGTTTTTGGGGTAGAATGGTTCTGTATACGTGGAGTTTTTGTGTGCTTCGCATTCGTACTCACGAATTAGATGGCTTTCGCACTACGCGCGAGTCCGTGCGATGTTATACCGACCCTAGCGAGTGCGTGAAAGCGTACAAAACAAATTTCGAACTTTCCATTATCCTTGCATATTGTCCAGAAGAAAGGTTGACTTTAAAATAAAACTGCATAAAAATAAATTGTTTTTGGTAATACCTATTGACTTTTTTTTATATGAAGTAATATTAGATGTAATTACCCCAATATAAAACACTCAACATTCTTAATTCTATCATTTAATCACAGAAAATAATACTTCATAGAAAGATACAGTTCTGCCAAAATGAAGAAAATAAATTGAACAAAAAAAAAAAAAAAATACAAAAATAAAATAGCATACATTGTCTTAATGAATGGGACATACAACAAGAGTTAATTGTGTTACGCACCTTCAATCTCTAGATATTTCATACTTGTCGAATAAGCTTCTAGGAACAATCAAGAACATAACCTGCTATAATAAACACTATTTTAATTTTTTCTTTTTATGCTTAGAAAAACCATTACATCTCCAAATTATTCAAAAGAAGTCCATTGAAAAGTTTAACTACCTAGCTTTCTAGTTAATCCGATTAATCAAGTTATATACATGTAAGGGGGGGGGGGTCCTTTTTGGAGGACACTTAAATTTAGCACAATTCCAGGGATAGAAGGCTTTTATTTTCAGTGATTCTATTCGTCAGGGTGGAGCCTGGCTATCACTGTACTATCTTCCCTATCAGTGTTTATCAGCAAAAGTTGATTTTTGCTTTGCCCAAGGTAAGGGACATCACTTACAAATAATACATTATTACGAATTGTGGCCCAGGACAAAATGAGGTTGTCAAAGTTGTCTATGTTAAAGGCTAAAAATTGAACTCTGTGTCAAGAAATCCAATTTACACCACCAATTTACATTTGGTCCTTAACCTACTGAAGCATTTACAGGTAGAGTTGATAGGGAATCGAGAAGTGGTAAACAGTATACACTACCTTTACTATATAAGAGAGAGGGACAAAATACTACAGCTGTTTTTATTTATTTTTAATCTCTATCGAAGAATCTAGGACCAGGTGATCTCCCTTATTCCTTTGCAGTTGCATAGACTGCAAAATCATTACTACTGCGACTATTATGCCTTGAAAAATTGCTGGGAAACCATTATGTATATTATATTAGTCCACAAGACAGCTTACTTTTCATGCTGAACTAAAATATGACATGTCTTTTTAATTTATTAATTTTATTTTTATTTACTTATTGTTTTAATTACAAATTTCTCTCGCTTTTGTTTTTCGCCCCCTAATAGTACATAATGTAATTAAAATTTTCTGTCCGTAAAGAAAACGGCAGAAGCTACATCTAATCAAGTTCCTTTTAATTCTGAAGAGGGTTGAGTCCCGGATTAAAAAAAAAATCAACTTTTTTCGCTGTAGGACAAAAATAACGTTAACCAAGCGGAAAGGAAGAATATTCTAATCTTTCCGTGCCGTTTGTCAACTCTTAGAGTCGATCTTGTTTTCTTCATTTAATTTAACTGTATCCACTCCTTTAAAAATTAATAGGGGAAGAAAGAAAGAATAGGAAGAGAGCTAAAAAAAAAATAATGTACAAATTCTCACCAGGAGAAGATGTATACAAGTTTAATCTTGTAAATGGTGCAGAAATGAACGTTAAAAAAAAATAGAAATCAATAGAAATTATTTTTTTACAAAATATACTGAAAACGGGGATTTTCAGATTTTATGGGAACAACAAAATTTTAACAAAAGGATAATTATAATGAAAGAATTTCACATATTGAAGACGATGCAGTTTTGCCAAGAAAAGGAATTATTTAATAGTTTTGTAAAGATTTTTAAGTTGGAAATACTTTTTCTACTTTTTACGTCCCGATCTACAGCATAAGTTTGAACAGGAGGGAAAATCCGGCCACATTACTTATCATTGATGAGATCATCAGTGTGTAACATGTCTCACCTCTCTGGGATTCGAACTCACCTCTGATATTTAGACCTAGGTTTCAGAGGCGAGTGCTCTAACCACTAGACTTTGAAAGCTTACATGAAAGTACTTTTTTTGGGGTCAATTTCCTATAAGATTTCCGAAAAAACTTTTTTTTAAATTGAATTGAATATAAGTACACCATAGAAAGTAAATAAAACACTAATGAAATCAGAATGAAGTCTCACTTGAATTGTTTAATAGAAGAAAATATCTAAATATAATAATCAAATTGTCTGTTAATTAGGTGTGTGGCACATAGCTTCCACGCGTGCTATTATTGTGAATTGAAACGATGGTTGTTGGACCTAAAAATTGATACAGGATTCAATATTTATTTGGTACAAAAGGTTAAAATTAATTTATTTGGGAACTATGAGATAACAACAACAACTAACAATGAGATAATTATGACCTACCATCTAAATTTCATCAAAATCGGATAAGTGGTTTTTAAGTTATGGTAGTTCGCTGTAATGTTGAATGACAGGCATATACGAGACCCCATAAATGTTGTCTGAATGTCTGAAACGGATTTCAGAACAATAAATGTTTGTTTTGATTTACTGGTCTTTAAATAGATGAAAACAATTAATCTGTAAAAATGTTACACTTGGACGAGTCTCGAATCGCAAACTTCGTTACACGATTTCACAGTATGAAAAAATTCACTCTACCGCCGCCAAAGAAGTTTCACTTCAAAAAAATTCTTCTTCACTATGATAACAATGCTTTCGATATGCTCGAAAGCAAAAAATAAAAGCAATTATGGACTTAAATTATTATAACATGATAAAAAAAAGTAGATTTAAATCAGTTTCTAACGTATAACGGGCTCAGAGCCCAAGAATTATAATTATGAAATGCCAAGGACTTTGAGACCCTATAGGAAAGTGCTTTTTGTTCAAATTCCTTTAAGATTCCTGAAGACACTAAATCATATAAACCTGTGAAACCCAGAGTCATATTAGTTGTTAAAAGAAAAGAAAGTATATAATATATATCGGTAATACCTAAGATAGTTAAAATTGTATAGTCATAAACCAATACCAAAAAAAAGTCTGGTTAAAAAAAAATGGCTAGTCTAAGCTTTAGAATGCGGTTTCCAAGTCCACAATATACGGTTTTTCGCAGATAGCACTTTGAAATTGAGATATTTTTAAGAGATTATCTCCCTTTTGTCTTCTATTTTTATTAAATAAAGGAATATTACAACTAAGAAACACAATAGTGATTAAATCCCTTTGTCAATACAGTGTTACGGATAGAATAATAACATGTTCTAAAGCTGTTTTAAAAAAAATGATTTAGAGAAAAAATAATACATACTTATNGTTTCGGCCATATTGCTTTTATTACGCGTCATTTTATTGCTTTCCGCCGAATCATTCGACGAATTCATTTCATAATTGATAAAAAGTATTTCAAATCGTTAAAAAAAGTCTTTTAAAATGAATAGTGTGTTATAATTTGATTAGGGTTTTAAATGATAATATGTTTTTCTTTCGACAAGTACAACATTCATGTACAAATAACTTTCTTCGTACTTTTTTTGTGTAAAATCTTTTATCTAAATCTTGTGTTATGAAATGATTTTTAATGAGTATAATATTTTTATATGTTACTTTTATCAACATTTAACAGATATTTTAAATAATATTAAGTAGTAAAGTAAGAATGCTTTTATGAAGAATACGCTGACGGATTGAAGGAATGTAGAGGAGTTTTAAAGGTATTTGATTCTTATAACTTATAAGTAAAACCCCCTAAGCATAAGTATTTATTTTCTATGTACAAAAACAAGTTATCTCTTTATCTCTCTCTGTATATATGTATATAATCCTCTTGGAATTGCTCCGGAGAATTGACTTTACTAGGAATAAAAGTTAAAAAGGTATGTAGTTTGTTTTTTTATTCTAAGAACATTATTCCTAAACCTTTACATTTTCCATTCATTGCCTTTTTTTTGTCTCTCTTTTTCTATTCACAGCCTTTCCAAAATATGTTAGAAATTCGTCAACGTTCATTTACCACAGAAAATTACAAATGAAGATCTGTGGAGGAAGTGCTGGCTAAATCCTATAGGGGAGACTATAAAAGCAAGGAAGTATGGCTGGATCGGGCACACCTTCAGAAGGCCTGAAATCATACGTTAGTTCCTGGAATGGAACCATAGGAGAAAAGTATCCTGGCCGATCCAAAATAACCTGGAGGAAAACTATGGAGAAGGTTATGAGTTTATGAGAGAAGAGGGCAAGGCCTTCGGAGAGCTGAAGAACTTGGCCCAGAATCGAGAAAGGTAGAGATACTTTGTTGCATCCCTACGTTCCTTAAAGCATTTAAAAATATAAGTAAATAAATCAACTGATGGAATGAAAAACCAAGAAATACTGGGAGAAAATGTAATTTAAATCGGTCCAGTACACTCATATCTAACTCTTTATCTGCATCTTTAAGCTATTATAAGTGAATATGAAAATTTCAAAATAATTATATAATATTTAAAAGCAATTATATTTGCTAATAATAACGGGAGTAGGTTTCTAAAATAAAGAAATTAGAAGGAAAACAGCTAACTCACAAAGCATAATATGTCTTATTAAAAATATAGATCGTAATTAGTTTTCGTCAAAAGTTATAACATAAGGGGGTTTGAAATAGTAAAAAAATCCTTACCGTGTTATCGTTTAAATCCACTAGTTGTTATGCAAATAAAAACTATTATCATTTGATTTATAACTTGTTATTAAAACAATTTAACACTTTTCCTAAACGTTTATTAACTTTAACTTGTGTAAACAAAAGGTAGTTTTCTTCTAACAGTACAAAGTACAAACAGGTTATCTCAATAAAACAAACAAAATATTAAATAAAGATATAACTAGATATGTTNTTTTTTTTTTTTTTTTTTTTTTTTTTTTTTTTTTTTTTTTTTTTTTTTTTTGTTTATTTCTTCCGAATATGGTATCTTTTATACCGTACTTGTAGTTACTAAAGTATCTATTCTTATATACTCTTTTTTTTTAATGCCAAAATGGAATGGTATATAAATATAAATAAAAGTCAACATATATATATGTGTATATAGCTGTATGTGTATGTTCTTTATACAAATCTACAGTTTTAGTCCTGTTTTGTTGAAAATTTGCTCACTTAACCTTCAAAGAAAGGGGAAAATCACTGTCTACATGAATTTCCGAAGTTTATATTTTGTACACAGGGGTACGGGGTACAAGTAATGAATACGGGATCAAAGTAATGAACACCCTTCATGATGTATGTCGTTGAAAAGCTTTGTAAGAGTACAGTAATTGTTGTTATGTACAGTTTTATCATATTTTCACTTAGGAGGGGGGTAAAATTGAAAAATATCGGTATATCTTATATATGTATTATATTCTGCATAAGGATATGTCTTTGATACAAATTACAAATCTACAGTTTTCTCTCAATTTGATGAATATTTACTCACTTTTCCTTCAAAACAAGGTGAAGGTCACTGCCTACATGAGATTACGAAATTAAAATTTTGGAGACAGAGGTACGGGGTACAAATGACAAAGTAATGGATACCCTTCATGATGCGTATCGTTGAAAAGCTCTTTAAGAGTACAGTTATTGTTATGTACAGTATTGTCATATTTTCATTTAGAACAGGGGTAAATTTGGTATATTAGCAAATTATCTTATCAATTATCTTATCAAAAAATCAAATGTGAGTGCTGTCACTGGACAGTTTCTCACATCATGATTGCCATGCCATTTAAATCATAAACATCATTATTACTTATAACAAAATATTATTGTTGGTGAAATATAGAAATAAAATGAAATACAATCTAATCAAAGAAGAGGGGGTATAGAAATAAGTTGGGGGGATAGAATCTAGATATTCTGGCGTATTAAAATAATTTAAATGTTTCTTGATGGTAGTTTATAAAATTAGCTTAGAACAAAAACTTTATTAAAATTAACTTATAAAATTAAAATTAAAGTAACACTCCAAGCACGGGTATCCAGCTAGTATATAAATGACCATGGAAGTTAGAGGATGGAAGGAGGAAGCTAGAAACAGAGAAGAGTGATGAATAGTCGTGCAGGGTATCCAGCTAGTATATATATGACCATGGAAGTTAGAGGATGGAAGGAGGAAGCTAGAAACAGAGAAGAGTGATGAATAGACGTGCAGGGTATCCAGCTAGTATATATATGACCATGGAAGTTAGAGGATGGAAGGAGGAAGCTAGAAACAGAGAANTAGGGCATGTGATAATATAACATTTTTGGTAGCAAATTTGATATAGAATCACACCCTGCTCTGTGTCCCTGTTGAGCTGGAACACCCTGTATATAGGTAGTGCATAAAACTCAAAGAATGGAATTTATTATCATGATAATAACCAATAAGTGTCAAAAATTTACTGAAGGAATTATTTTAGTAAAGTTGTAATTTCTTGCACGAAAATTGCACTTTATATTATACATATATATGAATCAAGGTTACAACTTAGTATTTGCATCCCCGAAAAAATTGGTTAGATGCCTTTTTTTGCCATTTATTGGGTGGGTAGATGAATATATACTATATGGATAAATTGCTAGTAGCTAATTACTTCTTCTATTGTTGTCAATTCGTTACTATAATTTATCTGACAAATTTTAAATAGTGTTTTTTTTTTTTTTTTTGTTTTTTTTGATTCTCTGAAAATGCCCCTTGTAGTAACGTATTCTCTGTACAGTCCAGTTCACAAATTAATTTACCTTTTTCTGTGACGTCAGGCGTTACGTGCTTGGAATTCATTCGATTGTTTTAAAAAGTCTTTGACAAAGGTACTTTGCTTGGTAACGCAACTGTAATAAATGATTATTTTTTTAAAACAGCAATTGTTTTGTATGAACATATACAGTAATTGTTTGTAGAAAATTAAATTATGGAGAACTAATTTCTTTTGTAGATTTACTTTTTTTTAATAAATCGTTTGTTCTTTAAACTATTTTTGGTTTTATAACTACATTCTACACACATAAAACTATAAATAACTACATTCTAACTATTATAGATAAGTTTTCTAGAGCCTTTTGATAACTCTCTTCTTTGTACAGCCGATACAACCGATTTTCAAAGCTCGTAGATATTATTAGAGTATATACGTCTATGTCCGTGGATCATGTTTAGAGCATCTAAATGTAAATTTTCTATTTAATAGACAGATTCTATATAAGTTGTATAATATCTACTAGTGAAATGAAAATATTTGAGGGATAGGAAAGCCAAGTGGGGTCTCATTCGTCTAAAAACGCTATCTAATACACAGACAGCATTCGTTTTTTTACGATACACAAAAATTGGTAGTCTTGATCAGCTTATTTATAGGATACACAAAAATTGGTAGTCTTGATCAGCTTATTTATACGATACTCAATAATTGGTGTCTTGATCAGCTTATTTATCGGATACACAAAAATTGGTAGTCTTGATCAGCTTATTTATACGATACACAAAAATTGGTAGTCTTGATCAGTTATTTATAGGATACACAAAAATTGGTAGTCTTGATCAGCTTATACTACGTACGAAAAAATGGTAGTTTTGATCAAGTAAGATATAGAATAGATCCTTTGAATCATGCTTGCTTCACTAACCTACAGCAATAATGTGGCTTAATATAATGAGGTGAAAAAAAAGGAAATATTTTCTGAAGTCAAGGTTTTTGAGGTTAAAACCGTTGTTAACACTCCTATTTTCCAAGGCTAATATATTTTCTTTTGTGGTATGTTTTCTTGTTGCCATTTATGTTTTCTAAATCTACCTTTCAAGGGTTTTCTTTTTATCTAAATGATAAAGGATTTGTTATTGTAGATCTTCGAGACGTTCTTTCATTCTTAGACTGTCGGTTCTTTCCATTTAGAGGTATTCCAATAGTTACGTTATATTCACTCGATAAAATATGCCTCTGTTAGCTTCCTTTCATTCATAAAACCTTGTCCTTTTTTCGATATAATCTTTTTCCTTTTAAATCTATTTTTCTGCTGCGCCATGAATGTGGTTTTGGTAAAAGCCGCCACATTTCTCCCTCATCCCAAAACCCCCTTGATGTTTTGAATTTCCACTCGACGCCCTAAAGTGCAGCATCGCCCCCCCCCCCCTCACTCTATCTCACCGCCTACAACCCCCTCTTACTTTACCCCTCTGAATCTGACCTAATTTTCGTTAGTGGCCGCAGTCTCAAGAAGATATTCTCCTCTGGTCTCTTGGTTCTATTATTCTCGCGTCTTCCTCTTGGCTTTTTCTTGATACAACCCCCGTCTTATACTACACTCTCATATTCTAACTACCCTACTTCGATCCAGGACCCCCTTCTTTTTTCACATTCAATAAAAAATATTCCTCTTCATCTTTTTCATCTATACATAGTTTAGTATACACTGCATTTTGAACAATTATCTTTTCTCGTGGTGTGATAAATGAAAAACTAACAACAAAAGAAACGTGATAATGAAGATTTATTTTTAGATATTGACATTTTTTTATTTGAATGTGTACTACCCCTAATAAGTATAAAATATAATCCTAATATAATAATCTTATCCGATGAAATCCTGAATGATAATAAATAATAATATATAATAATAAATAGCATAATAAATTATGCTATCCAAATTCATACCAGTATCTTATAATATTTTAGGTTGACTTGTTCCTTGGTTTGTAAGAGAATAATGTATATTGCTGATATATGTATGTATATGCTTGATATATGTGTGTATATTGCTTTTGCAATAGTACAAGTTATGTCTCTGTAGAAATTCAAACTTAGATTTCAATCAAAATATAATTACTATTTACAAGGACTTCAGAAAATAGACTTCAGCGCCAGGTTTCGAACCCCAGACCTCTCTATATATAGGGGGGTCTGTGGTTCGAATCCCGGCGCTGAAGTCTATTTTTCTCTCTCTGTCTCCCCTTGTAAATAGTAATTATAATTTGGTTTAAATTAAAATTTAAACGTTCCGTTGTATGAATACTACAAAAAATTCAGGTTTAGTCTATGTTATTTGTTACATCCCATTCGGCAACAGTACTAGATAATTACAGGTAGAAGGATCAGCTGTTAAACATGTTAGAGTCATTCGGTAATTTCCCGAGAACTTAATTCATCAGTCCTTTTCAGTGGGTCTTTAATGGCCGATAAATTAAGAGGAATCCGTTATGTCCGTACGTTTTCTTTTGAGGTTTGACGCAGACATCATGGTGATTCCAGTTTTTTAATTTTTGTTTTACCCATCTAATTCGATTAACTATTGGTTTAGTGTGAGAAGACACTGTACTTAGAATATGATGTAAAAAAAAGGTACTTTCCCTGTTTAAGTATTTTGGTTAAAACCTCAACTTTAAGGCCCACTTTTCCATTGCGTAACTTAAAAATAAATGATTAATCTGTTAGATGGTTGGTCCCATATAAGTTTTAATCTTCTGAACCTCTTTCCATATGCACTCAAACATACATTTATTATTTACGTCATCATTTATTTATACATTTATAATTTCCTCGGGGTGGTGGTTATGTTCACCTATATCTTCAAGGTGTTCATCTGATGTTTATGAAATTTAGATGGTTTGTTAAAATTAGCTCGCAGATTGAGATTGATTAGTTTCAACCGTCTCCGCTTCTAAAATTTTAATAAATTGCTACTTTAATAAAGTAAAAAATAAAATAAATCCTACCGCGGGTATCCGCAAGCCGAGCGAATTTCCATTGAAAATTTGTAGTATTTGTATAATCGTAGTAGTTTGAAAGAAGTTTAAACTGCTCAACAATTATACTACAAATTTCCAATGGAAATTCGCTCGGCTTGCGGATACACGCGGTAGGATTTATTTTAGATTGAGGACCCCAAAAAATATAAGAAGCGATACCTCATTTGATTTTTTG
>KZ651287.1:21010-31791 GCA_001010745.2 Gerris buenoi
TATATATATATATAAATTATTTATCATTTACAAAATTGATTATTTATTCCGTCTGGATAAAGATATAATTTTCAGGGCGTTGTATTTTTCTTGAATTGAAGTAGTTTTAGTCGCGAGTTCTGCGACAGCTGAAATTTACCGGAAAATCGTCTAAAACCTTTTAAATGCTAATGGGAGGAAAGAATGGACTAATGTGTATCTAATTGTGTGGAGATGAGGGATTTAGTGGAGTGGTAAGTATATGGTGGTAGGAAGGTGGACGAGGGAGGAACAAGATGTGGAGGATGTAGAGGTGAAGGGTCGTGGGAACTTCCGCTCTCCCTTGTCTATTAATAGTAACCCGCCGTCTTACATCCTTCATCCTGCGCCACCGGCTTACACACCCCTTTATTTACCCACACGTTCCCGTCTCCACAGTTCCTTCTCTCTGCAGCTGGAAGCGTGCAAGGCTGTGCAAACAAGATCCGCCCGTAGTCTATTTCACTCGTGGAAAAGGACGTGGTCCATTCTCGGAAACCTTACTTTGACGAACTATGGAATGGTGCTTCATGCCCCTAGGATTAGCAGCGCTAAAACTTGCTCAGTGAAGATAGGGTAGGTCTTATATAAGGGTTTCCAAAATTATTGTGTTATTTATATAAATACATATAAATTGCACTTTTGTAAGTAATGAAATATGCGCCACGTTATTTCCAAAAGGGCTGGTGGTATAACGAAAACCCTTTTGTGTGATGAAATAAAATAACCGACTTTCATAATAATTTTCACTTATAGTTTGTATAAAATAAAAATTAAACAAAAAGATTTTTTATTCTTTAGTTAATGATTATGAAAAAAAACGTTGGTTATCAAGAGTTCTGCAAAAACTTACGATGAATTTGTCAGATTGAGGGTGGTATGGAAAATTAAATACATACCTTTAATTTATCACACACTTTTCAAAAGTATTTGTGGACGCACTTTGTAATATTATTAATATAAAAAAACATTTAATATTATTTTTACAGTTGATTAAAAAAAACCATTGGAAAAATCAGGTGGGCTTTAAAGTTTCAAAAAGGGTCGTTTTAAGTTAAATACTACTTTTAAAATATATTTACATAATTAATATAATTTCAATGTGTAGTTATTTACCATTCTTTGGGTTGATATTAATTAATTAAGTTATTTAGTGTGAAGGCCTAAAATGTTGTTAAATTATGGGCCATTTCTCTTATTTAATGTTTTGGTGTACTGGTTGTATAGCTGGCACGTAATCCTTCGGTTGCATTAGATTTACCTCATTTGATTAAGGGAAATGTTATCGTAGCGTTTGAGATTAATGTGCTCCAGACATTATTGTATAATAGAACTGAAATTTATGCTAAAACAGTTCTTGTTGGTCGAATTTGACCAGATATTAAAACCATACAGAATGTTGTATCTGGTAAAATATTGATTCAGCAAACTTATGTTAGTTGATTTTATTGCTAGCAGCTGTTCTAGAGAAATTTTTGTTTTTTGGATAGAAGTAAAATTTTAATTAAAACCGAATTTCTAATTGGTACAGACATCAAAACGGAATCATTTAGTTTCAAATGTTAAAAATAATTTTTAAAAAATATAATAATTGTGGACTGTAAAGTTAGTTAGACATTTGTTTTTTTTAAGAACCAAAACTCATTAAAAAATAATTCAAAGGACATTTTACGAAATAATATTGTGCGAACGAATGTTTGAAGTATCATCATTAAAATCACAATAAAGGTTACCCACAAGCCTGATGTATATAGATAACTCCCACTCGCACCTTACCCTACAGATTCTATTCTTTGCTGGAATTTTCTACAAAGTATAACTGCAGTGTGGAGACACTTGATTTAATGACAGGAATAAAAGAAGACATCTTTTTTGCAAAAGGCTAAATTTTATTCACTAGTTGTCATCTTCAGTAGTTCTAGTCCTTCTAAAGTCTAATTGAAATTTAGGATCTGCGTAGGAGTCAAGACACTCCAGATTCTGTTCTTTCCAGGAGGTTTCTACGAAGTAGATGAGGATTGAGACTGAGGCAGAGGTTGAAATCTGCCTAGAGAATTCATATCAGATTCCAACCCCTGTCTCAACTCCTCATCTACTTCGTAAAAACCTCCTGCAAAGAATAGAATCTGTAGTGTCTTTGACTCCTACACTGATCCTATATTTCAACTAGATTGACTATAAAACAATTGACCTACATGACAATTTTTCAGTTAGGTAAAAGTTTATTTAGTGGAAAAAGTCAATCCGTTGTATAAGTTCTTATATTCTACCTTATTCAAATAAGAATCAAATAAATATCAATATAAAAAAAATAGCAATAAATAAAAGTAGCATAGTTAAACAAGAACGTGCGGTAAAAAAAAAATGTCGGACAACTCAGACAAACTTTCTCATATACGAGAGCATAATTACTTAGCCCAGTGTTTTCTATTTATTAGTTTTCGTAAATTCATTTAATTTTTATTGAATATTTTATCAAAATGTACCATAAAAATAGCTTCTCCTCGGTGGGGGATCGAACCCGGTCTCTCTCCGTCCGCGTTGAAAGCTATTTTTTCGTGAACTAGGCTTTTCCTGGGAAAACGGCTTATATCTTTAGATTTTTATTTTAATTACCACATTTTTCGAATTTTTTAAATCAAAATCGTCTGAAACGTTTTCGATAAATATCTTATTACAAAGTTTTTGGGGTAGCGCCCCCATAGTTGGAGCAAAAATTCATTATTTCATTCATCAATTTCGCCCCAGGGTATATGAATTTTATCCATGTATGCCAAATTTCGTCAAAATCCACTTTTTTTTTTATATAAACCTCAAAAAGGGACCTCAAAACGCGTAAACCATCAAAATAAAAAAATCGAGTTTTCGTGCCATCTTAATACTTTCTGTTTATATGAGAAAGTAAAAAACTGCCCGAAAAACTCGAAAAAATGATTTAAATCCCATAATATCTTATTTTTAATCAATTTCTTATTTAACATTCTTAGTTTACTAGGTGGTTATTTACATTTAAATTTACGAGTAGGTACTTCTACTATTTATTTTATATTATATACTTAATTATCTACATTACTTAAATTATTTGTAAGTATAAGTTATAATCTGTAGAAATATGTTTTTGGGTACATTTTTGAAGCCTAATTTAATGTATTTATTACTTTCCGATGTACTTATTACTTATAAAATAATATGACTGACTTGCTGTAAATTAAAATTTAGATTTTCAATTCAACATATTACTTGCTCTTTTCAATTGATAACCTTTTATTCTTAACGTTTTCTGGTTTTAATTTCTATTTAAATTTTATTGTTCTTACTTAGTTCATTATTAATTGATTGGTCTTAGGCACTGATGAAGGCTGAAAGCTGCTTTGTTTAATAAACCAGTTTCAATTTACGTGACGAGGCAGTTTGTGCTATTCCTTTATTTTGATCTCCATTATACGCTCCTTTATCTAACAATACCCTTTTCAGAATATTTCAAATGTTTAAGAATTACTAATTATAATGTATGTGTTTCTGTTTCTGTGTATAGAAATAAATAATTTGCGATGACGCAGTAATTCGGTTTAGTAATTCGGCTTTAATCCAAAATCAAGGATTTAAAAAATGGGCGAGATTACCTTGTGTCGTCTGCAGTCTTTCGTCTGTCATCTGCTGTCTTTTATATGTTGTGGAACCAAAACTACTTGGCCATATTTTGTTGAAATTTAGCATATTATGCTCAGAAAACTCATACCCCGAGCTGAAATCGAATAAATTAAAGATAGCTCTAAATTTGGGGTTTCTGCTTAAGTACTACCTCTGCGAATAAACGTTGAATTCACAATAAACTTTTTCGACAATATTGATTAAACATTTTATTTTCTATAGAGTCCAATTTAAATGCGAATATAGTCATATAGATTATTTTCTCAGGAACAATCTAGTTTCTCGGATAATGTTTTTAAATAAATATGATTTTTCTGAAACTCGACTACGAAATGTACACTTATCACCTGTTGAACATTTTGCTTCCGAGCTTCGAGCTTACCGAAGGTAATGGCAGCTATGTGATCGTTCTGAAGAAGGAAAATATTTTATATATGTATCTCCTATTTTAAAAATTCCAAGACATGAATCCGTTTTACATTTTAGGGAAAATGTATGGTTCAGTGTCTATCAGTCGGTCTGTCTCTCAATTTTTGTGAACCAACATATCTTAAAAACACTGGTCTAATTAAAATGAAATTTGTATGTTAGGCCATAATTAACTCATTTTTGGTCCCATATAATTTCGACCATCTGTTCTTATTTGTTTCTCTTCCACATGGGCACAAACATACATTTATTTACACCTATAGCTTTAAAAGTACTCATTTGATTTGTATTAAGCTTTCATAGTTCCTTTCATAGGTCTGCTGTAAATATCGAACTTAAGGTTAAATTATGGAACAGTGTTGTCAAACCTGTCATGCTGTACGGTTGTGAAACATGGTGTCTGACAAAAAAAGATATCGATAAGCTGAGAGTGGCTGTTAGACGGATGGAAAAGAGTATGATGAAAATCAGAAGAAATGATAGGAAAAGAAATAAATGGATAAGGCAGCAGACGAAAATGGAAGATATCGGGAAAGAGGCTATAGGAAGAAAATGGAGGTGGTCTGGACATGTAGTTAGATCGAACGAGGGAAGGTGGGCAAAGAGAGCAATAGAGTGGACACCCATAGCATGTAAACGAGCAAAAGGTAGGCCAAAAATCAAATGGGACGAAGAAATGCGGAAATGCTGCGGTGGAGCTACATGGAGAAGAGTTGCGTTAGACAGAAAGGAATGGAGAAGAATGGAAGAAGTGTATAAGGAAGTATGGCTACACCAGGAATTATAACGCAAACAACTGTATCTAATATAAAATATTTGGAAGTTAATTTATTGAAATTTTAGGTTTAATTTATTGTAATATTATGGTTATTGNTATAGGCACTCCATCCGTGGACATAGTGCATATTAAATAAGCCAAAATTCAATCGATTTACGCTATTAATTTATAAAAAAGGGTAATTTAAAAAATTTATTAAAGCTCGATTCTTAAATTTTAATCATTTAAATGAATTATGTCTGTCGATGAGCTATTAGCTCGAATTGCCTTTAGACTTTGCTGGTTAAAGTTCAAAACGTAATTAAATGGGGGCGAAATAAATACAAAACGGAAGACTTGCTATTACAATGTCGATGTCGAAGAGAAAATGTACTCTAGTGCAGTTGACAACCATAAAGTATTTGACGTGTAATCTTGCAGAAAGTTATTGCTACGCTATTTGTTTAACATTATAAATGAGAAATGGACTATTTTTATTCTTGGCACAATTTTATTCTTCTATCTTTCATTTTCTGTGTTTTTTTTTTGTTTTTTTTATTTTATTTTACTTATCTTTGGGATGTATTATTTCTTGTGTACGCATATAAATAATATATAATTTTTAATATCCTTAGATTTTTCTCATTTTTAGTTATAAACACAGGTTTTTAAACTTTGTAATAAGCATTTAAAGATCTTCTTTATTTTTTTATATAAATATTTTATGATTTAATAAATGTGTAATTAGGCTCGAATGTAAAATAGACAGTTCATCTTATTCTTTTTATCACCAAGGAAAAAAAGGAAAGAAAAACAACCAGTGACAGTTTAATGTTAATTCTAAGAATTCGAAGGTCTGTTTGGTTGTTTTTGAATCTGTGGAATCGTTATTTCCGGTGCAACTCTTCATCTACTAAGGAACGGCCATTTTTATTCTCCCTTCTCCAACTACTCACACCTAGTTAATGTTTCTAGTTTCTTAGAAAAGTAACGTTTGCCTAGCTAAAAGCAAACATGGAAGGTAAAGGAGGGTTTATGCGTTAATTTTTTGTGGTTTTTGTTTAAAAAAAAAATATAAAAGGGTGGGGGATTTGCTTCTACATCTTAACCTAGGTATTTATTTAGTCTTTCGCGGTCTTTCCCCGGTGAAGTATGTCCTTATTGATGAGAGTCTTTAAGTATATATTTTTAAACTTTTGTCAATTATTATTTGATATCTGAGACATGCTGTCTATCGTACGTTAATCGTTCTCGTGATTATTTCAATCCTTTCTTTAAAAAATGCATTACATTTGTGACTTTCATCAGATTATCAGATACCATTGCCAGACTATCTGCCGATAAGGAACGTCAAGGCTCGCGAGGATCAATACTCAATTTTAGCTTTAATTATATTTCCTTCTTTAGAGTATAATTCATCATTATTGCATTGTATGTATCTTGAAGAAGAAATATATTTTTCCGAAACGTCGGTAAACTTAATACTTTATTATTCATTTTTGGTTGGTCCTCTTTATCGTCAAAGTCTACCTGATTTACAGTCGAAATCTACATAAGTATTCACAATTTAACATTGAGTTTACCTTCGAGACTTCATCAAAAATCTCAGGTGAAATTTTATGCTATCTTTACTTATTAGGCTATTTAATAATAGAGTTTATATTTATTATGTTGTTCAGTACATATCTCACAAACGAAGATCTGAATATTTAAGATTTTTTAATTTAAAAAATCTATCTATCTATCGTAGAATCGTAGTTGGACGGAATCTATCGTAGTCTCTCTACCCAGAATAGTAGAGATTATTACTACGTTTTCATGAGGCTTAAATACGGATTTAATACAGTTTTTGGATCTGAACTGTCCATGGAAACCTTGAGTCTATACGAATACAGATTGAATACAATTTAGATCCAGGTACGATACATTCGATCAAATTCAGATTTTAAGGAATTCCTAAAGTCAATCCTGACATGCGTAGAGTGTGAGTTTGAGCGACCCTAGCGTGTATCTGTAGAAACTAATTAAATATGTCACCCCACTCACAAAAAACCAGGGGGCCGATTCTGTAACTTGTTTGATATATATCCACTTTGACATTATTTATCAAACATCGCTATATATCAAAGTGTTGTTTTATAATGTAGTGAATCTGTAAAGTAATACTAGCGTTGTATATGGCTGTATACCGAACTGCGGATTGACAGCGTCCTTTTTATTGGCTATTTTTTAGTTATTTCTGTCAGAAAACAAGGGAAGTGAATGAAAACAAACATAACTTAGTTCATTATTAATTGATTGGTCTTAGGCACTGATGAAGGCTGAAAGCTGCTTTGTTTAATAAACCAGTTTCAATTTACGTGACGAGGCAGTTTGTGCTGTTCCTTTATTTTGATCTCCATTATACGCTCCTTTATCTAACAATACCCTTTTCAGAATATTTCAAATGTTTAAGAATTACTAATTATAATGTATGTGTTTCTGTTTCTGTGTATAGAAATAAATAATTTGCGATGACGCAGTAATTCGGTTTAGTAATTCGGCTTTAATCCAAAATCAAGGATTTAAAAAATGGGCGAGATTACCTTGTGTCGTCTGCAGTCTTTCGTCTGTCATCTGCTGTCTTTTATATGTTGTGGAACCAAAACTACTTGGCCATATTTTGTTGAAATTTAGCATATTATGCTCAGAAAACTCATACCCCGAGCTGAAATCGAATAAATTAAAGATAGCTCTAAATTTGGGGTTTCTGCTTAAGTACTACCTCTGCGAATAAACGTTGAATTCACAATAAACTTTTTCGACAATATTGATTAAACATTTTATTTTCTATAGAGTCCAATTTAAATGCGAATATAGTCATATAGATTATTTTCTCAGGAACAATCTAGTTTCTCGGATAATGTTTTTAAATAAATATGATTTTTCTGAAACTCGACTACGAAATGTACACTTATCACCTGTTGAACATTTTGCTTCCGAGCTTCGAGCTTACCGAAGGTAATGGCAGCTATGTGATCGTTCTGAAGAAGGAAAATATTTTATATATGTATCTCCTATTTTAAAAATTCCAAGACATGAATCCGTTTTACATATTAGGGAANCAAGAAAAAAGTATTCTTTATCATTTTTTTGTTACTATACTAAATTTATTTATTATTATCTTCTTATTACTTATAAGAAGATTAAGAGATTTTTATTTCTTAAATATTTTTTATTTAAGATTTTTTAAAGATTTTTTTAATGATTTTTTATTACTGATTTTTATTTAAGATTTTTTAAAGATTTTTTATTGAAAGATTTTTATTTCTATTATTCTAATACACTTATACTTTTGTAGTGTTACAATTTGAACAAACAATATTGTAAATCTTCATTTAACAGCAAGGGAAGGAAGCAAGGAGATTTTATGAACAATGCATTTTCTTAATAAATTGCTTTGGCAATTTACTCGTATAGGCACTCCATCCGTGGACATAGTGCATATTAAATAAGCCAAAATTCAACCGATTTACGCTATTAATTTATAAAAAAGGGTAATTTAAAAAATTTATTAAAGCTCGATTCTTAAATTTTAATCATTTAAATGAATTATGTCTGTCGATGAGCTATTAGCTCGAATTGCCTTTAGACTTTGCTGGTTAAAGTTCAAAACGTAATTAAATGGGGGCGAAATAAATACAAAACGGAAGACTTGCTATTACAATGTCGATGTCGAAGAGAAAATGTACTCTAGTGCAGTTGACAACCATAAAGTATTTGACGTGTAATCTTGCAGAAAGTTATTGCTACGCTATTTGTTTAACATTATAAATGAGAAATGGACTATTTTTATTCTTGGCACAATTTTATTCTTCTATCTTTCATTTTCTGTGTTTTTTTTTTGTTTTTTTTATTTTATTTTACTTATCTTTGGGATGTATTATTTCTTGTGTACGCATATAAATAATATATAATTTTTAATATCCTTAGATTTTTCTCATTTTTAGTTATAAACACAGGTTTTTAAACTTTGTAATAAGCATTTAAAGATCTTCTTTATTTTTTAAAAAAATTAAAAAGCTTTTGAACTTTTAATAGATTTTTACTTTATTAAAGATTTTGTTTTTAAAACCATAAGTTTTTTATTTATTTTAATAGGAAGGCTTTTTTTCCTCCGGATAAAATACTTAAAACAAAAACTAAACTTTTAGGCTGTTTGAGTTGCTGAGTAAAAAGTTTCTTGATTAGTAAGGAAAAAATATAATCATTTAATAAACTGTTATTTACCAATTAATTTTCAGTTTACAAAAAAGTTGAGTAACAACTAAAGTTTATTGCTTGCTTAATTGCGTTCTTCGTCTATAAATTGTTAATTTCATCATTTGATCATTGATTATAGGATTTATTCTCTCTTAGGTTCCCTAAATTTAAACAAATGTGTTTAAGAAAAAAATCTATTATAAGTGCTAAAGTATGAAGCCTGAAATAGTCAACACTCAACTGATTATTAAAAATTTAGAAAACCTACAAAAAGTATGCACGTTATAAATTGTGACTTTTGACAGCGCGGGAAAATGCGAAAAATCGGATCGGAGCCAATGAGAGGTCAGAATTTTTAAATCTTGAAGTCGGGTCAACTGGGCATACATAAATGTTACTGGCCCCACCCCTCCCATAGGCCTAGAGGCTTTATTTTTTTCCTTATTTAGGTTAATTAATATATATTCAATCTAAGAGTCAAAAGTCACAACTCGTAACTCCCATACTTCATTCATTCAAGTTTTACAAATTTTACAAGCGTGTTTCAATTGTACTTTAGACAATGTGTATGAATTTTGTTTTATTTCTTGAAAATTTTGAGTGGAGTGACATAGTAAAGGTAAAGGTATTGAAATCTAGATTACAAACATCAAACATATACGCAAATTTTGGCTATTTTCCCAAAAAGAACCAAATAAGTGCATACCTATGATGCTAAAAGATAATATGCACAACTTGTTCCTCCAAAGTGCAACTTTTACACTTGTGTACGTAAGAAAATAAAATGTAGGATATTTTATGACCGAAGAAACCCTTTTAGCAGCTTGCGGGTAAACGGGATTTTTACAATCAACATTTAACAGTTTTATTGTTATTATCAATTACAATAAAACTTTAGCTAACAATAAATATTTTATCTTTGCTTTTACATATTTTTTCCTTTGTAGGTTGCTATAAGTAGACGTGTATTTTTTTATTTTTGTAGTAATTCATGTATGTTTTGAGGTGTTTTTGTTAAAATTAATTTAAAACGTTGAAAACTTTACATGCTTTGATACATTTGTAGGATATGTCATTCTTGTTTGAGGTATAGGGTAAAGGTTCTATACTTATTTAGGATCCCTCTTGAGTTTTTACCTTTGGTAGGGTTACTACATCGTCAACATTTATTCCCTCTTATATACTCGAAGACTTTGAGGAAGTAAACTTGTGAACAATATTCCTTGAGGAACACTTCAAAATGTAGTTTATGTGCGTTAAACAAACTAGATGAAGATGATAGGGTGTGTCACTTTTTGGAATATTATATAATTTTATCGTAAAAGAATCGATAACTCTTTGGTTAGGGAACAGCGTGACGAGATTACCTTTTTAGAAGCAAATCCAGAGGTAATTGTGTCATATGTTACCTTGTACATACTCTTTTACATTTTTTCAAAAGTTTAGCTTTACTTGAAAATCCTTTTTCTTCCTTAACTTATTTAGTTTTTTTTTTTTTTTTTTTTCATTAAATGGTTTAAAACTTATTAATAAGGGCTGTATATACATTCTTTTATTGTAGGTCTTTCTAGCAGTTATCTAGAGATCAGTACTCCGTAAAGTAAAATAAATTGGTAAGGCGTGAAGTCTCACGTAAAAAGGGTTTCGTTGGTATTGTGAAAAAATTAGTAAGAGGGAGGGGGGG
>KZ651287.1:33714-44087 GCA_001010745.2 Gerris buenoi
TTTTTCTCGCGATGTGAATTATCCGCCATTTTGAATTTGAACAGCTGATTATTTTGAGTTCTCTATATTTTTCCTGTGTGCGCGTCAAAACGATCTTTAATACTGGTAAGTTTCACGCTTTTATCTCTTTTGGTTCAAAAGTTATTGGAACCGTACAGAGTGACAGACAGACACAGGAACGAAACTATAAGGGTTTCTTTTTTTTTGGTTTTACCAACGAAACCCTAAAAAGACGTGTGGGTGTCGCGGGACAGCCAGTAGGAACGAAGTTCCTTATTCTTTTCATTAAATATAACTTATAAAATCACAGTGTTAAGTATCCGTTGTTAACTACTTAAACATGGTATCACACTATTGCTCTATAAATCGAGTATTAAGTATTTTATTATTAGAGTTATTATAGAGTTTATTAAATATTTACTGGTGCAACTGCCGTATTGAGAGAAGAGACTGTTGCGCCATCATGGTTGATAATTGTTCAATGAGTCTAATTGGTTTTTACGACTTCTTATTTTCTTATTTTCTTATTTATTATTTTATTAATTACTGTACATATTAATTAGTTTCTATTGGCTATTTTTTAATAAATAGATAGACTCCAAACTACGATATGGAGAGTATTATATTCTTAGTAAGTGAATGAATGATGTGTAATATAGTCCTGATTTTATTCCTAGAAAGCTTGGAATCAAAACTATTTCATTTCATTTAATTTCTAGGCCTACATGACAATGGAAAACATAGCCACTAATACCTAGCATGAGCCCCGCGCGGAGCGCTGTGTGAAGGCTAGTTAAAAATATATATAACTTACCTTCACAAATACTTCTGTTTTTATCAGGTTGAAATCTTCATAGCTGTGTCGATGTTAGTTTTACGTTTTACTTATAAAATTATTCATAAAATTTGTTTTCCTCCAGGAGGGAGGAAACATTAACTTTCCACCCTAGTTTATAGGGAGGAAAGGATCCCATTACAGCCTAGTTGTGAAAATCGTGGCGGAAAGTAGAAATCGTGGCGGAAAGTAAAAATCGTGGTGGAAAGTAACAGTAGAGCCAACTTATTATTCTTAAAAAAAATCAGTGTTGCCTGTTTAGTAACTAATAGCAGTTTTTTTTAACTCAATGACTCGACAGGTTAAAAGCTTTTTTTATTAAATATTACATAGTTTAAATGACACTTACTTTTGATTGCCGTGATACTTTAATTTTTATCGTCATTTTAAAATCGTCGTATGACTTCATAACTGAGTTTAAACAAAACTTATAGAAAAGAGTCCTTGTAGAAAAGAGGTAGGTTACATCCCATCAGGTTATATTATTGTTTTTGATTTCTCGTATTTTNACCGAATTTCAACTATTTCGCGACGGTGTAACGTGCCAGAAGGAACTTCGTTCCAAGAATGGTTTAACATTTCTTTGTTTTTAATTATTAAGTATAAGTAAGAAGAAGAGTTAATTAAAATTGTCTTGTTATTTTTCTGTGTTAATTTTTATTTTTGTCCGTAATGCTTGTTTTACTTTTTCATGTACGTAGTATATAAAGAGTGTAAAAAACTCCTTACAAACTTCGGGATATGGTTAAACATGCAAAAATGAAGAGAAAAAGTTTTGTATTTAAGTGTACCTTAAAAATCCATATTTACCCAGATATCCTCTTTTTTGTATTTTTTATAAAAATATTTTTTATCTCTGAATTCATTCAATCTATTTTTTATTTATTTTTTAATTCACTATATTTCGTTATTTTAGTTTTAGTCTATTTTAAAGAACTGTTACGTTTATCCGTTTTCCTTTTGTCTAGAATCTATTTCTTCTTGAAATTTCTTTTGTTCACTTCACGTCTCACACGTGTTTTTATTGTTGAGAGATAAATTTCACAGGGATACACCTATTTCCTGGCGTGTGTGGGTTGTCTTGAGAATTCTGTACTAGTAGAATAGTTGCTTTTGCTTTTTACGTTTTCTAAAGATTATGAAAACTGACAAATCTCCCCCAATCTGTCATTCTATTTCTCATTGTCTGTCTTGGGTTGCTTCTTCTTTTCTTCCTATTTTAAAAAAAATGTTAAATGAACCGTATATGATATGTTGTGAATAAGCACACACGAATATACACATATACGTACAGTAGTATGTCCTAGGATGAAGTTGCCTTTACGAGTAAATTTCAATTTTTGAAGGAAAGTCTCTCTTCATAAAATCTCCTGCTTGTTCTTAAATATATATTTATAGTATTACTTATTTTTGCTTATTTTTTACTTATTATTACTTATTTGTGTTCAAAATGTATCCTGGTACCTAAAATGTATAATTTTCTAAAATCGATCAAGAGAAAACCGGACCACATTTTGGCTTTTAAAAGATTTTTCTTTATAATTTTTTTAGATACTATTCCAAATTTATTTTTCTTATAAAAATGTCGAAAAGCAAGTTTTAAAAGATTACTTCTTCAGTGCCTGTATAAGAAGCCAAATATGTCTAATTCTAATGAATGAGGGATCGATTTAAAGGTCTTATTGAGTTCATTAAAAGATTTGGTATGGCTTAATTTGATTTAAAAAATATTAAAGCTATCAAAGGGAAACTAATTTTTTATGAACAAAGTGATAATTATTCTATTAAATAAATAAATAACACTTAAATAATAAATATGATTTCCCCTATGTATGCTTACTTATTGTTTTTGTAGAAAAAAGAAGAATATTCCAATTTTTGATTCAATCAATTAGACCTTTAAATCGATCCCTTAAATTTGACTTATTATGAGTACATGTTTTTACCATTAAGAAGAATATAATTTTTAATGATCAAGTTTTCTACTTATGAGATTTTAGTAGAAATTTTGTATATCTATAACCTATTTACTTTACAATGACATATATGAAACATTAGTGGATTAGAGATTTCTACTGTAGTCAGAAGAAATATAACAGCATTAAATACATCTAGTTAAATTAAATTTAAACCTTTCAATTTAATGTGTCCACTATAAAGCTGTAAATGATTTAATATCTTGCAGCAGCTTTTTTGGACCAAATGGCAAAATTAAGTAGGTCATAACTGTAGTTTTAAATTTGCAATCGAAATAATAGTTTTTTGTTGGTTTTTTAGGGGGTAAATTCATAGAAACATTAATCATTTATATCCAGTATAATATNAAGACTGACCTGACAGAACTGAAGACTGACCTGGCAGAACTGAAGACTGACCTGACAGAACTGAAGACTGACCTGGCAGAACTGAAGACTGACATAACTGAACTACGCTTTAGACTAACCGTCTAAAGCGGCCAACACACTACACGTGCATTGCACGCCGTGCCATTTTTTTTTTATTATGGGGCGCCGTACTTAGCATGGCACGTGGCACGTCGAGCACCACACACTGTAAATGCAGTTTGTTCTGTCGCGTACTATAAGTCGGTGTTCATACTGTGATCTTTTAGTGTACACGAACAGTTATGCCTGTGATAACGAAAAATAAAGCTTTGTTGATTGGTACGATACATGAAGATATCGTGCAAAACTCAGATATCAGAGAAACGGAAGAGGAGGAAAATAAAGACTAATCATTTATTGAAAAAGAAAGATTACCTTACTCTTATCTCGCCACAAACAATGGTGATTTCTGATTTCTACAAGTGTCAATAAACAACGGCAAGAAATTGGGAGACAGAAAAACGGATATGTATCGCTCATTGTCAAAAAATACAAGCAAGAATCTCTTGATGCTAGTATATACGAAATATAGCCTCAAAAGATCACTATGTTACAATCCCGACGTTTCGGTTTTTACTTAAAACCTTCTTCAGGGGCCGTAAAACATCTGAACAACGACTACGATATTCGGTTCGAAACCTGAGTTTTTGTTTGTTGTTGTTTATTTGTACGGTCGAGAATTTATTCATTTATATATATATATATTCAATAATAATTCATTTAGTTTGAAAGTTTACTCTTAAAAATTTAAGAGAATTATCCCCTCTATCTTTGAAACAGTACACTTATCATTTTAGAGGATAAATTTGTTTCTTTTTCAATTTGTTTCAAGGGAAATTATTTTAAAGTATTATTCACTTACTTAGTGTTTTTAAAATATTGATTTTTACTCTACTAGATTATTTCTGTTAAAGAATTTAATTCTGAAGTAATAACCAGGAGGGAAGTTTAATAAAGTATTAAAAAAATCATATTTCTCTCTCACGAACTATTAAGTATCAGATAAGAACGAGCCATAGCGTGCGGAATAGACCTATATTTTGTGTATAGATAACGCATGTTTAAATAGGGTCATTTTGTGTATATCATTACAATCTCGGCTTAAATTTAGTTCTTGTACTGTCGAAATGACGTGATTGCATGAATCTGTGTTTAACAGTGTTATAGAATAATGCCTGGGCGATATGTGGAGGCCGTAGGCCGCTTATGACGACTAACGTTATTTCTTGAATAATTCTAGTTAATGTTTTGAAAAAAAACTGAAATATCGTGGACTGTAATCACTGTTAGGTGTTTGGAATAGTTAGTAGAAGTAGAAGTGTATAGAATTACTTCGGCTTGAATATCGTAGCTTTATTTCCTTAACGTCAAGTTTCACGACTTAGAACTTGTTGCAGCTTATCAGTTTTCCCTGTCTGTCAGTACCTGTTTGTCTCTTAGCGGCTAAAATTCACCGTTGTACTCTGTCAACTGCTTCGTAAACCCCCCCTCCTCTTCGAAAACTTATTCATTTAAATGCCACGTGGCATATTAATTCATTTTCCCCTTTCCTCTGCTAAGTTCTGCTTTCTATTTCTGTCCTTTGTTAAATTCATTGTTTTATGGCAATGGTAATATTCAGTTACTGTTAGGTGGGAACGAGTTAGTAGAAGTGATTTTAGCACCTTGGCTGGCATCAAGCATTTACGTTTTATCGAAAATGAACTGAATTGGATATTTTCTATTCTGTCTTCTGTTTCGTAGATTTCATATTCCCATTTCATTTTCACATATTCCCCCTCTAGATATAGTTTATTTTTGAGCAAATTTTATATTTTTAGCTATACATTTGTAAAACTAGTTAACGTTATTTAATTAGAACAAATCTTTTGTATTGGTTATATGATAGCTCAAATAACCTCAATACAATATTTCTGTTCTAATAATTAAATATTTAAAACCGTATAAGCTCAAACAAATAAAACTTTCTTGATAGAAAAATGCCTTGACTTCAATACATGATTATGGCTGAAACAGAATTCTATGGTTATAAATTTTACAGTGAAATTTAATCTACAAATGAAAATTTCTGCTAATTAATGTAGCTCATAACTTATAATTAGGTGTATTGTTACATGAGTATAAAATGAATTGTAATATAACAGATTTCAAAATATGAAAATAACTACTAATTGATAGTTGGTTGTTTGGATCCGTTTCAATTTCCAGCAAGGTCACATTCATTTTTATTTAATTTTAAATATACACGTAGAAAGATTAAACGAATATAAGATCTATGTGGATTAATTCGGACCTATTATTCAAAATTTCATTGAAATCAGACACGCAGTTTTAAAAATAAGGGCGTTCGTAAAAATTTTGACGCATAGACAAGACCACAGAAACGAATTTCTGTCAAGGAAATTTTAAATTTGCTCTCCTAATTATTGTAAATTATGAAGACAATTCCAAGTTAATTTCAATTTCTCACACACATTTGTTTTTGAGTCCATTCACCTACGAATAATAAACGCTTAAATATGAAACTATCCTTATAGGAAACGCCAAAAACATAATTACCTGTTATTGTGATTCGATGGCCAATAAATCGGTTTGATCTATGAAGAGCCAAGGGTTGTTAATCGTTCTTGACAACCTCCGCTTTGATATGAATCATACCGATAAATGATCAAATTCAACTGACTGAACAATTGTCCTTATTGATGTAATTTTAATTTTGATTATGGTCTTTTGGTCTATTTGTCTAACTCTTAGAATGAGAGAATGAATTTTATTTTTGTTACAAATTTGGTATAAACTTAATCTTTTATTAAATTTTATATGATATACTTTAAAGATATGTTCTGTGATGGCGTAATTCTTCTAGATTTTGATTACCATATTAATAGTTTTACATATTTCAACATGTTCCCATTTCTGAGAAAGTCTGTTTGTTAGGAACGCGTACAAGTACGAATTCTAATGTTTTTAACCCTTTGAACGATTATTTACGGGGATTGATGAGAGTCATTACCGACTAAACGTACATCGTAGACAGTGAGGTATCTTCGGAGATATAATTTATTATTTAAGGTTCGATGTAATCAATTCGAGTCAAATATTTTATTTAAACCGTATCAAATTTATTATTATACATTTTCTTCTTACAATAATTTTTCTTAACACATTCTTTTTACTGTTATAAATATATATGTTTTTACTTATAACTTTTTCTCCTTCTTTTATTTTTGATGATCCTGTTATTTTATTTGACGATAAGATAGACGAAGACCCAACCACTTTACATATCTATACGTGATGTGATTATAACTGTGAAACATGTCATACCTTTCTGGGACTCAAACCATTATTAGATAAGTGGGTTTTTAGACGTATACTAAATACGCCGATCCTAATTATTTAAAAATAATCTGCCAATTAGTGTGGGACATAGCTTCCTCGCGTCCTATTTTGCATATTTGGCATATTTTTTATGATTTTATGCTATTACTACGAATTTTTGTCAAATTTATTTAATTTTTCCCTTTTTTAAAAATCTGTCAAAATTTGTTTTGATTTATTACTTGACTAAAAGTGTAAATTTAGCAAAATTTAAAGAGGTTGAAATTAACCTGCGGCTATTTGCTTGCTACCTTTTTCAAACTATCCGAATATCATAACAAGCAGATGAGTACTTTTAAGAGTATAGTTGTACATAAAATCTATGTTTGTGTGCTTATGGAAGAGTAAAAAAATAGGCGCAGAAAGTTGCAAGTTATATGGGACCAATATAATAGGCTAATTTTGATCTACCATTTACAAATTTCATTAATATCGGACGAGTAGTTATTAGGATATGTTGGTTCGTAAAAATTGAGCGACAGACAAACTCAGAGCCAAAAATGATCTCTGATGTCTGAGACGGATATTTGTCTTGAAATTTTTGAGATCGAAGTCATAACTTTTTTTCGTTTTCTAGAACGATCTCATAGCTTCTGTTACCTTCGGTAAGCTCGGAAGCAAAAAAATAATTCATACCTTTCTAGGGGGTTAATACTCTAAATCAAAACCTTTTTTTAAAATTGAAAATTCCTTTTAAAAAATCGTATTTTTGTATTTGTTACTTAAGGGATGAAGCCGCGGACTGAGTGCCTTAGTACAGCAATAAAAGTTGAGAGCCTGTAAGAGCCGTTAGAAACGATAACTCATGTACAGGAATCTAGATTAAAATCTTTGGAATTGATGAACGACTAGCAATAAAAGGGAGGGTGCTGGAGTAAGCTAGGGGTTGCTTTTAACGTTAAAGTAAGGGCAAAGAGCTGATAAAGCGTGGTATTTCTAGCTAAGAAACACAGTGCCCTGGTAATTTCCCATCACTTTCTTTCATGGCCATTTGACCTGAGTCTCTTCCTAACTACCAACACTAACTCAAGTTGTTGGGCACAGTTAAATGCAGCGGTCAATAATAATCAAATGTAATTGAGCATTGATGATTTGAAAACTTTTTTTTTTTTCGTTTTTACGCCTCTTTCTATTACCTTATTTTCTCTTTCCATTTTTGGTGGAATTTATTATAACATTTCTCCGTGTTTTTGGAAACAAATCAATCCTAACTACCACATGGCTAAAATTAGGAAAGCTTTCTATACTGTACTGCTAACGTCATACCTAGAGATCCACCACTATGTGGCTAAGGCGATGCGATGGTGAAATAAAAAAATGAATAGCCTAAGCTCAACTTTTAACCAAAACTTCATTTATTTAATGCATTATCTATTCATGATAACTCGGCCAATTGAAGGTAAAAGACCTGGAGATAGAGCTGAGAACTGAACGGAGATCGTAAACGCAAACCTCAGGACTGAAATGAAACGAAAACTGAAACTGAGACTGAACTAAAAAAGACTGACATGACTGAACTGAAGACTGACCTGATAGAACTGAAGACTGGCATGACTGCACTGAAGACTGACATGACTGAACTAAAGACTGACCTNATTTATATCAGGTCTAACTAGGTTTTTAACACAAGCCATCCTTTAAGTTCGCGATCAAAAGATTTCATTTTTTTTTTGTGCAGAAATGCACACCTAACTGTTTTTTAGTTAGTGTGGGGAAGGCTGAAGGCCTTCTCCTTCCCCTTACTCATAGTTAAAAGCAAAATTGTATCTTTATCAATTTTCGAGAAATAAAAACCATTAAGAAAAAACAAAGCGAAGTGATGATGAACTCCTGGTGAG
Source organism: Gerris buenoi (assembly GCA_001010745.2). Classification (NCBI taxonomy): domain Eukaryota; kingdom Metazoa; phylum Arthropoda; class Insecta; order Hemiptera; family Gerridae; genus Gerris; species Gerris buenoi. The sequence goes on from KZ651287.1 coordinate 42,153, forward strand.
CTAAGTTCATCTGCTGGACATGGCTATAAGCTGGCTGTTCAAGTAAACAGAGCGGTGGAGAGTGGCCAAATTCTGCTCAATTTTGCGGAAAACATTAGTTGTGATGTTGTTTGTTACTTGATGGGTTAGTCAAATATTTCTTCAAATTAAAGTGTGGTCACCTAGCAAGTGACAAAAACCATCTACTTGATTTTTCGTATGACAACAAATTTTGTTATCAGGATCCATGGGGGATCACATTGTCCGCCAACATGTGCGGTACATGGCCGCTATCCAGTCTGTTTTTTAAGAGGTTATTGCCCAGCAGAGGTTGGCACTAGACGAACCTAAGCCCACTTTTTTGCACACTACCTCCTGGATTAAAACAGGCATAGTTGATAATTTATAAGGGAATGTTAAAAATTTGATCGTTGCATTTGTACGAACTACATGTTGGTCGAACTTGAGGTGGTCTAAGTCAGATAATACTTATCAGGCATCACTTTTTTTAGGCTGTATATTTTAGTTCATCTTTTGAGCAAAGATTTATCAATTACCATTTACATTTATTTATCCTAAATATTCTTGAAATACTCTATGTCGAGAGAAATCCTGCTTTCATAATTAAAATTGTTCCATCGTACTGAAATAGTTAATATTTATAGTTCTAATGAGGTAGATTCTCCGAATATGAATCAATAAAGCAAGCATTAGTCGGTAGTAATCAGTCTGAGGGATTGTGCTTTGTGAGAGAGCCTGTACTAGTATAAAGTACCTGCATGTACAAGGAGCCTTTATCCTTCCTTTAGGTTATCTAAGCTTGCTGTGCTTTAAGCTATAATTAGACAGGGTTTGTGGTCTTACACATCAAAGCTAGCAGGTTTTGTTGCCCTTGGAAGACTATCCTTGTATCCTGTCGTTTGAATGCATTAATCTATAGTTTGTTTTGTATATAGTTTATAGGTTAAATTTAAATGCGGACTTGTCATTATTCAAGAGTCATTTCTTAAAAGAGTCTTAGTATTCTTAGTTTTCGATGGAATAATACGGGAAATTGATTATTCCCTAAAATATAGTCTGAAACGACGTTGTTTTAATTGTACTTAATATATAATTCTGAAATCTAAGAAGTTGCAAATGATTAAGTTAATTTTTAATATTTTATAAGGAAAATGGAGATCAGTGTGGAGTTTATTCATGCTCATGCCATAATATCTAATATGTATTGTTTTTGAGACTTAATATAGGGTTGCCTTGCTTTTTATTTTCTGAATTATAACGTTAATACATCAATTCTATTATTGTTTTTATACTTATTTTTAACAACTTTAATTTACTCCATCTCAAGATTTATCTTGTATGCCCTGCCTACATCTATGGGGAACCTCCAAGTTCTTTGATCAGACCCCTAGACCCCTAGCCCCCTTATCTCTGTGGACAAACCTGGCTGGAATTGGCTACAATGGGCCTTTCTCTCTACTCTAATTTGTGGTAAAGTGAGATAAGGAAGAGGATAATGTATATGCAGCCCTATGTGTGTGCGGTCAAGTGTGATGGCCATTTTGTTTGACTCTATTTTTTTATTTTTAACATCTAAAAGAGTCTTCAACATGCAAGTATGGACAAAATCAATATTTTATTTCTGGTATCCTGAAAATGTTGATTGCTCTGAAACCTAAGATATCATCGCATCTAGTATCCAGGTCCAACCCATTAACCACTTATCCAGGAGACCCATCATCAACCACACAACCAATCACATCTCTCCTAACTGCTAATCCCTTATTCTTATTCATGCTTTACTCTATATCTACTTATACTTACCTATAAAATACAGTCCACTCAATTTAATTTATTAATTTGTCTAATTTTATTATTATTTTATTTTTAAATCCCAGATTTATGGCCAGGTCAGGCTCCATGCCGCCTGATAAAAACAACTATGTATATATATAT
>KZ651287.1:64031-83801 GCA_001010745.2 Gerris buenoi
ATGATTAGCAAACGCGTTGTAAAGTATATATATATATATCGAAAAGTTATTAACGAGTTTAAAGGTGAAAGGTAAATGGTGGGCGTAAATGAGGATTTATTACATAAAATAGGTTAATTACGGACTTAAAGTAGTAGTTAGCCTTTCAAGGTGACATTAAATAACATATTTATTTTTTATTTGATAAGATTTTTATTTTAGAACATCTATATTTTTTCTAGGTTTGATTTATGAAGTACAGAAATCTAAAATATATTTAGAAATATGTATTGTAGTATATTTATTTGCTTTAAAACTATATCTATATACATACTTAATATGCAACCTGTAACTTTTATTTTAGTGGATATCTTTCAACATAATATTACATCAATGATAAAATATAATAAACGAAAATTTAGGGTATAATATGCTGTTTTCCTTTTTGTAAAATAAATTATTATTTGAAGAATATCGCTAAAAGAAATAAGTGAAAATTACTTATGAATCAATTAATTAATATAGGTTTATATCAACAGTTTTAATTTATTTAATTTATATTTACAGTAGAGCCGATTGGTAAGCGTTTATGTAACATGCCTGAAACCTAGGTCTTTTGGCCGACATATCTGTTCAAATCCTAGAGGGGTGAGACTTTTTTTCGCTTATGATCACATCGATGAAATGTGTAAAGTGGTCGATCTCCCCTTATTTTAATAATCTAATTTTGTGTTAATTGTGATTTAACAATTAACACAACATTATTGATTATTAAAAAGTTGTAATTTAAAAAATAATTTTTTTTTTTACCAAAATGATCGCACTTTGTTTGGGATCAGTTAAAGCAACTGGAGTATTAGATTACCCTTCATATACCCTCAACTTTTTCCTAAAAGTAAAAAAAGGGTGCACTTCACCACCGAGTTAACATACTCTGAAACGGAAGGGTGCATAATGTAGGGTTTATAAAAAAAAGCCAAATGGGAATTTAGCTTCGGATGGACTGGAATGAAAATCCTGGTCCAATCGGATTATGAACAGCGGTTAAAAACCTCTGATCCCCTCAACTATATGGAATAATTTTATAATAACACTCGAAAGTCACCTGATCTTTCACCGCTAATATTGACTTGGGCAAAGTAAATATTCATTTCTATAAAATCGGAGAGATTAATTAATTTTTAGTACCTGTATTTTTTAAAAATTTTGATATGAAAAAAATGTGATTGCTACGTTTGAAGTGGTCGTTCATCATTAATTTTAGATCCATTACTTTAAAAGGTTTACATCTAGATGACATAGTTTGACGAACTCCATACAATTCGTTCTGAAGAACGAAATGTATAGCCATACTGTAACCAGTGTTGTCTCCTGTTATTTTTGCTTCCGAGCTTATATTATCATTATTACCAAAGGTAACGGAAGCTATTTAATCGTTTTGAAGAACGAAAAATTATTATTTCTCCGATTTAAAAAAAATTCTAAAACAGAAATCTGCTTCAGACATCAGGGAACAGTTTTGGTTCCGTGTATATCTGTTGAGGGTCCACTCAATATTTTTCCGAGTAGTTTTAACATATCTTAAAAACTAATCACCCGAATTTAATTAAATTTAGAGATAGGTCATAATTATCATATTGTTGGTCCCATGTAAGTTTCAACCTTCTGCGCCAATGGTTTTCTCTTCAAAATGCGCGCAAACATACAATTATTTACACCTATATCTTCCAAAATTACTCATCTTTTTTTCAATGCAAAACCAACATTATATTTATATAATGTATATTTATACATTCAAAACAATAACGTAGTTATTATATTATAATAACTATTTATATAGTTATTATTTATTATAATAACTATATTTCAAAACAATAACGTAGTTATTGTTACTATTTTTCAAAACAATAACGTAGTTATTGTTACTATTTTTCAAAACAATAACGTAGTTTACTTTAGATAATTTCTTAAGTTTAAAAAAATCAAGAAAATTGTACCTATTTTAGAGGTTTAGAAAAAAGCAGGAGTTTTTATGAAGAATTACTTTTTTTCGAAATCCACGAATAATTTAAGCTTTGCTTTTTAGTACTTCATCGTGGGATACATTTAGTAATGTAAAACATTAAAATCACGTGAATATGTTTCTTTAATCAAAAAGCGTCTATCGTACCATATAATTTGTTGAGCCACACTAGTTTTTATAGTTTTTACCCCAAAAGAGGTAATATTCGTTTGAACAACATGCTCGTACATTTTGTACATAATTAAAAGTAAGAAAAGTATGATTAGCAAACGCGTTGTAAAGAATTTTTAATTTGACATTAGATACATTTTGTGATTGATGTGAACACACATTTGAATTGCTTGATTGTCTGTCTTAGTTCAATATTTATGAATAACAATAATGGGAAGGTTGTAATGAAGAAGGTACGACAAGATACTGTAATCTAAGTTAATAAAAGCCAGATGTCTGTTTCTTGAGTAGCAGACCACTTTATATTCCAATCCAGGGTAATCTCCTAGCTTCTTCCCTTCTAGTTTGACTTGCTGGCTTACCCTGGCTTAGTAAACTTAACGGCTACATAATAACCCTTCTTCTCCTCCTATCAGGCTAGTAATTATTTTCCAATTACTCTAGTAAAGCGTAGAGGTGTGTCCGCCTGTTTTAAAGGGATGACACCTTTCCTTAACCATTTCCCTTTTCTATACATTACAAATATTGTTTATTTTATATTCTCATTATGTATATTTGATTAGTCTTTTGGTTTTTTAATTATTTGGTAAAAAAAAGAGAAAAATACTGCTAGCATCTGACTTACTTTTCCCTTTTGATACATTTCTTTGACTTTCTTCCTGAGAAAACCATTTTAAAGCAGAGACATGCAAACCGAGTTAATTTTGGCCAGCCTGAGGGAGAAACTTAGGCCTACCCTCTCATTTCGTCCGACCCCCCTTTTTTTAAGTAAAACCCCATGGAGGGGTTTCCCTTCCTTTTACCTTGTTAAGTGGTAGAGAGGAATTTACTTTGCCTGACGTTATTAAATAAAGTAATTTCTTTTTCTCTCTCTCTCTTCTCGTTTCTTTCCTTCCCTCAGCCTTTTGACTCACCTGCGGTATTCCCTCCAGCTTTTTGTCGGATATACCGAAAAAGAAAATGAGCCCATTTTATAAATATGCATCCTAGCATTAGAGAGAGTAAAAATTTATAGGGGACGTTTATGCAGTAAAGTTTTCCTAGACAAATGCTGTGGTCTACGCAATCCTTTAATCCTTTTAGCTTATTTAGATATAACTAAAGTACCTACTCCATATATTTCTTGATAGAATCCCTTATCATGAATGTTAATATCTAACGTAAGGCCGAGATCAATATGCGATCCGCACCCCTTCGTTAATGATGGGAAACTAATAAAAATTACTTAATAAAAGTGTAATTATTTTAATGCTTAATTTATTAACTATTTGTTTTTTGTTTTTTTCAGGTGAGTTGTTTGCTTAGCAATATTAGTGATAACCCATTTCCTATGGATCAAAAATAAGTAAGAAATATTTTATTATTTGTCTTAACAATCTGCTATATTTTAAAAATCGTATTTTTAAATTTAGTATTTTAGTATTTATTGATTTGGTAATTAGTCCAGTTATTTGAGTAAAAAAAAAAAATGGCTTCTTTTCCAAACAAATCGGAGCCATAGGGAGCGAGGTATTCGTAAAAATAAGTAAAAAGTGGTGCGGCGACGGGTACCAAATATTCATAGATTTTCGACCTTGTTGTTGTTGTTGTTTATTGTGTTTATCCTACCTTGTGTTTATTGTTTCCACCACCTTAATTGGTGTCATAGCTTCCTATAGCTCGGACACAAATATTCTTCAATTTTTTTTAGAACAGAAAACCTAAAATGACATGACTACATCTTTTAAGAATCAAATAGTTATCCCTTAGTAGCTATTACACTATTGAATAATTTTTAAAGTAGTTTGATATTAAACGCTAGCTAGTTGGTTGGGATATGAGGAGACTGTATTTCCTTACTTCAATTCGAAGCTTATTAGCTTTGTTCTCTTTCATAACATAATGAGTTTTTTAAGTAAACTTCTTTTGATTTTTTAACTGCTGCTTTACTGTGCTTACTTATACTGTCTTATCTAATTATTTGTGTTGTCTATATTTTCGTTTACGATAGAATCTCTCGATAATTAGTTATCTTTAATGTTTTTAATATTTAAAGAAAGGTGATCAAACGCGAGAAAATCATTTAGTGACAGAATTATGGATGGTTTACAAGTTGGTGGCTTTCATAGTTGGGACGTCAATTTGTATTTATAGTATTTAGCCGAAACTAAGTTAGTTTGCTAAATGGATGCGAAGTAAGAAGGAAACAAGAGTTGGTCTTGAATCGGGGCAAAGGATTATTTTAGGATTGTTTTGGGTCGGACTTAAAATGAAGTAATTCAGTGAGAAGAGACTTGGTCCCGAAAGAAGACTTAGTTTTTTCAAGGAATTGTTTCGGCAAGAATCCCCCCTAACGCAATAAACTACTTTGCTTTAACTCATCTACCGATGGGTTTTCAGTTCATCCCGAAAATCCCCAAGGCAACCCTTCCAGGTTTAAAAACTTGGTTCGGAATTTTGTCAATAGTTGACCCCCTTCTTACAGTCTTATCTCATTTCCCTAACATCCTTCTGTCATTAGGTAAATTCAAATCCCTTAGTAACATTTACGACGAAATCCAAAAACTTTTTAACACTGTTATACACTTTAGCAGCACCTTCTACACTTTATATCCTCAAGGTAACGTATAAACTTCCAACATTAAATCAACTATGTGTGTAGAGTCCTTGACAAAATAAAAATAAAAGAGATCTCACTCTAATAAGTGAATTCTAGACTTTTTCGAGAAAAAGAAAAATACATTTATATGGGACAATTTGCTAAAGATACTTTTTTATTTCTTTTATGATAGACTGCTCTTGTTCTAATGTGTGGAGTTGAATTAGGCGAGAGAAGAGTAGAATAAATGAGTGAACGAGGGTTTACATTACATCATAGTTAGACATAAACGAACACCTTCTCTAATATAAATTTTAATTTTCTTTATTTTTTTTAAATTTTGCAACTACATATACTACATGTTATCAGCAATAAAGATGACATAAGTTTGATATTGACTTGTTAGACATGATGTGACAAACTGTCCATTGACAGTAATCTCAGTATTACAGACATGAGTATTACATTTTATTAATTGATGTTCAATAGTTCATGGGGCCACTGTCGTTTTAGGGGACAAGGAGAATTACCAGTCATGAATGGTGGTGTTAGGTTGTAGATAGGATTAGGATGATGGGAACTAAATTTGTATTTGAGCTAGTTATCAGCCTCTGTCGTCATTAGAGTCTACAATTACGAAATTTGGAGCCAATCATTTTATTAATTTATAAATTAAATAAAGGTGTGAGGGGTATTCACGATCTTTGCTTAACGAGTTATATGTTATCGAGTTAAATGTTACAAATTAAAGATTGTGAGGGACCTCGACCTTAACCAAGAGATGAGTTAAATGTGAAGATAAGTTAAATGTTTAGCAGGTGGCGCTTTTAGTGGCTTGTACATCCACCATTTGACAGTTTTTAGATTATATTGCCTACTTAGACCATGTATATATTGTATATACCTAGACCCGCCATTCCCTTTATCTGCCTTATACAACCCTGAGAACAACATGTTTTGACAGTTTTGCCCGGTGGCGACGTCACGCGGTGTCCTGCTACTGTCAAAATCAAGGTTTTGTTTGGTGCGCTTGTTTTTTTTATTTATTCTTTGTTTATATTATTATGTCAAACTTGTAGTTCTTGACCGCTCGTGTCGTCATAGCCCAAGGAAGATGTTGGTCTCACTGAGTGACTGACGGGGCGTGTCTATGTATATTGTATATACATGGTCTAAGATTGCGCCTATCTCTAATATTAAAGTAAAGTAGGTAACCTTTCTTATTAAAATTTCCTTTGATTTTATTTACAATTTATTGTAATTACTTAGATAGATATTTTATCCCGTTTAGAAAAAAGTGGCTATTTTTAAAAAGTTTTATTTTTAATTGAAAATCCCCCCCCCAAAAAACTTCCCAACCTTAACCATTGAGAAAGAAATGTATTTTTTCATATATTTTCCTACCTCCGTGATCTCAGTCATGGTTTACATCTGTCAAACTTATTTTTTCTCCTTTAAAACCGATTAAATTTTAAAGGGATATAATTAGTTGTTCGTTAAAATTGGAGGACCATTTAAACAACTTTCCATAATTTAGCACGTTAAACTAAACATCATACCTTTATTATAATATATGAGTGCATAACAAATTTGGAACAAAGGCTTATACGAAGTGCAACTAAAATCATAATGAGTAAAACTTAACTTTGTTTTACTCTGTTATTTCATAATTAGACCGGATGCAGTCTTAATATTAAATTTGTTATTAACTTGTGATGTGGCGTTTTATTATGTCTTACTATTACCCTCTTGCATGAGGTCTACTTGTAAAGTGGGCTGAAATCAAAAGTCTATAGATCATATTATATTATTAATGAGTGTAATATTATATTACTAGCCGTTATGCCCGTGATAACGGGCAGAATAAAATATGATTAAAAAATTTAAATAGATATTATAGGTATAGGTAGGATACTACTGTTTAAATAGAAAGTTTAAGGCCGGAAGTTTCAATCTGGTTTGGTAGCTCATGGCTAGCGGTCTCGCTTCTTACGCTGGAGGTCACTGGTTCAATCCCAGCTTATTATCGTTATTTTTATTTTATAAATCAATTTTTATCGTTATAAATCATTTAGAGGTGAGTCGTTGTTGTCGTTGTCATCTCCAAAAATTATTTTTGGTGTAGTCAGTTCTGGATCGTTGGGTACATGGCGCCCTCATCACAGTATTTTTATCGCGCCCCAAATTATTTTGGGTGCCCATTTTGCCATTTGGTGGATTCAGGGTCTGTGTCGGTGTCGTAATCTACTTCCAAGCGACTGCGATACTCTCTACTTTGTTGTGCATGTGACATAAATTTAAATTCCTAACATTTTTATTCTCTTGCGAGTGTTGTTCCTCCATTCTTCAATGTCGAGGTCATTTTGAGCATGTTGTGATCGTGCACCGATGTTTATCCACCCTCTTCTTGGCATTTTTTTTTATATAAAATGAATAAAAGATTGTTGTTCACTGTAAAATGTGTAATTATACATTACTTTAACTTTTGTACCAGATACCCCGTATACCCAACTTGAAATTTCAAACTCCTTAATATTTCTAAACCTTACTCCGAGCATAAAGAACATATTGGTGTGAATATATGATCTCTATTAGATAAGTGGTTTCTAATGGGTTAAGAACTAAGAACAATACACTGAAATTTTATGTATAATAACTTATAATATAATGAAATATTGTTTAAAGGATGTACAATATAAACTTATTCTTTGGTTTTAATGATATTATATGCTTATGATAGAATAATATTTTACTTTAACAATTTCAGTGATATTAATTTTAATTTTTTCTTAAGACCTCACTTTCAATAGTACTTGTTCTAAAGTGAAATTTGGAGTAACACCTGAAATGGACTAGAACTGGTGGTTCTTAGATTGATATCCTTGAGTCAAGTTTAGACATGACTTGTATCTACAAGTTTTACTACTTCAAACTTGTAGATAGAAGAACTTCTGTGTTCTGGTTTGGAAGTTCTCAAGATGAGATGTCACGACTATAGGCACCTGTTTTTAACTGTCAACCTGAAACTCTCATAGATTTATAACTTAAATTGTAGTTTTACCTTAGTTTTCTAAGAAGAAATTTGGTTAATTGCGTGGAAAAATACGAATTTATTATGTAAATTATTTTATTTTAATAAAATTTATCCACAAAAACACCAAAATAAAAGAAGAAATCGGTACGACAAACTTAATGGAAACTTTCTTATGTAAATTGTTCTGAATTTAAATTCCGTAATATCTCATTTATTAATTTATTATTAAATATATTTAAAAGTGTTAAATATGTTGTTTACATGTCGTTTTCGCTTTTCAGCTAAAACAGATTTATTTTACTTCGTATAAAAACGGAATACATTTCAAGAATAAAATGTCGGGACATATCCAAAAATATTCTACCGTGATTTTTCAATTTTTTTGGGGGGTAATATTTTATGGTGTGATGTTTCTGAACATGTATGCCAAATTTCATCATCATCAACCCAGTATTGTAAAGTCCATTCAGCTGCATACAATACTGGCTGCAAATCGACCTTTATTTAAAACCATTTTTTTTTTTTAGCTTAAATCGTGTTAATCCATCAACTTTCAAAATCGATTTTATCACGTGAACAAAATCATGTAATGCACCCATTGGAACATGCATGTAAAATTTCGCCTTGATAGAACCAGAAGTTTTTTGTGTTGTGAAGTGATCCATTTTATAATATTTTTATAATACCGGAAGACCTAGAACTTCATTTTATAACAGTTGAAAAGGAGATGTCCGGGGCGGTTGAAGTCTATGAAAGGGGGTAGGTAGGTGACTTGGTATGCTAAATGTTAAGTGGATCCCCCAATCCTTCAATCTGTATTCCTATCCTATTTTTAAAATATGAACTCATCTTGATTATCTATTTGATAAATTTCAGTATTTATTAAATTCCGTTTTGCTTCAATGATAGAGCCACGTGATCCCCCTACATATCTAAGTTTACTAGACAGTAGAAAAAACAGATTGAAACAAGTTTTTATTGTTAAGTTCGAAATCTACTTTTATTAAAAAATATAATTTATTACATTCAACAAATTATATAGTGTCTGTTGTCTGTCTATCATTAAAGATTACGTGTCCGACGATAACTTAGTAAAACATTTACTGATTTAGGTAGTTGTATTTTGGTATACATATTGTCTTTCGAAATGCTCAGGCTATTACTTCGTTTGACAGAGTAAACTGTCCAACTGTTCGTGCACAATGCTCGCGTAAACATGAGCTTCAAATTTAGAATTTGAAAGTATTTAGACGGGAAAGACTAGACGTTCATCTGTCTGACGAGACAAAATTATTTGTTTCTATCGATTTCTAAAGTTCATTACGAAATTATCATTAAACCTCCAATATTGGGTTGCATTAGTTAGATAAGATAAACATCATGGTTCAGTTAATTTATAACTTTCCTTATTTTATTCTCTTAAAATAATCTTAACGATAGTTTGTCTTACAATCTATAGACGATAGCAAAATTTAGAGTGTAGCGCTAGTAACTAAGAAATTATTCCGCTAACATAGTTTCTCTAGGTGAAACTGCATAAAGTTTAACTGTAGTACTAGTGTTGCTGTAGTGTAAAGTTTGATAACGTATTGCTAAGTTAGCTTAACAAGGAGTTTATTAGTTAAATAGTTTCCTCTCTCTGCTAATAACATCATTAAGAAGCCATTAAGATCAGGTAGTTACTGATTTCCCTGTGGTTTTCTCTAAATTTATCCAATCCCTGTACTTTTTTATATTTATGTACTAACTATCCGAATGTTTCGTGATCTGTGGTTTCCCCCACTCCCATTATCATTATTCAGTTACCCTCATTAGATCTTTTTTTTTTTTTTTTTTTTTTTTTATTTTTTTAATTTATTTATTTAATTTAGTAAATTGGCTTGGCTCTTCCGTTACAATTGGTTTAATTTAATTATTTTTAGTTAGCTCATTACGTTTATTTATCCACACATATATTATTATTTAGCNTTTAAATTCTTGATTGACAAATCTCCAAGTGACGATTATTATCGGTTGTAATTTCTATTATACAGTTTATACAGCTCTAGAGTGATAAGCTGACCCTGGGATTCATATATACGTATTCAGTTTTATAAACTCCTTGACAGGTTCACATGGACCATGATCATGTCCTTTTCGCCGTATGGTTACCACAAACGTCCCAAGTGTGTCCGTTGGGGAGATCAGGGATTGCTTTGGGCCTTCTTCCTAGTCAGTTCAGTACAAGTATGGCTGCCGAGCCGGTTAAATCCGCTGGGAATTGTCTTTCGACGCCCGACTTATTTAACGGTGTGGTAGACCGGGTCTGTTAAACCCACATATGATCCGACCTGTCAGAGTCAGACGTGTTGGAAGATATTACGGAAGTTAAATCGTGTATGGGGGCTGAAGACCTCCAGGGAGATGTTGCGCCACCGATTTTTATTTGTCCTTGTGTTAAGAATTAATTAAACACCCTTTACCAAAAATTCAGTTACACCTAAAATAACATTAAAAGATTCAAAAACTGCTAAATGATTTAGATTTATAAAATTTAGATAATCTATATTCCGATACTGATACCAGAGACCAATCCACACGCCATATACGACCAATACACGCTGATATACGTATAAGTATCGAGATCGCGGCAGTAGCACAGTGATTCAGTGACCGATACATTCTTATACATTGTTAAGGATAGATCCCCACCGTATCCCGTTCAAGTGTGGGGGCCCTTAACATTCATAAAGAAGTCACGTTTCCCAATCCGGCGGCATCGCTCCCGTGTCTCCAGTGCAAGCGACCGCGACCGCTCGTATCTCGCTATGGAGATCTACAGTCTGTGCCAAACGAGAGTTAGTGCAATGACAGCGCGGGAAATCGAGTGACACACAAATTGGCCAATCTCGGAGGGAAAAAATAAATCCACTACATTTACCTTCTTATATGGTTATCCAGAGGGCAAATCTTGAGCTCTCATTGGCTCCCCATCCCATTTGCTAGTTTTTCCCGTGATGTCAACGCACTAACTCTCGTTTGGCACAGACTGTAACGACTCCAGCTCTATTTGTGAAAGCTCTCGTATAGTATACATTTGAGTCATCGCCTTAACATAACGAAAGTTGCCGCCTCCATCACCGGAGAGGTACGGCTTCCAGTTTGAATTAGGCTTTTTGCAATGATGAGGGTACGAAATGCGTTGTTGCCTGTTGCTGAAGGGTGTTATGCCGGGTAAGAAGTTTTACTTCTACTGCATAGAATTTCACGTTTTCTTTTTTTTAATTTTTAAACTTTTCATTCTTATGATTATGAATACACAAAAAATAAAGCTAGATTTATAGATTATTACCTTAGGTTACTTTAAGTCTACACCTTTAAGTCCGTATCGTTTTGATAATGAGGAAATAAAAATAATAGTAATTACTGATGGTAATGGTCTTTCTTGTACTTTACTAATAAACTTTTTGTGCTCTTCAATAAAATGTTATGAAGTTAATTTCGTCACTTTATAACTTTTAACGATAAAACTGTATTTTTACACCTACAAAGGGTTAAAGTTTAGCCGAGTTTAATGTTTACCGTAAAGATAGCAAGACAAATTTTAACACGTACTTTGTTTCCACAATAAAACAAATCCATTTGCATTTAACATCGTTTCCAATTTGAAACGGGTTGTTTCCCCGCAAAATTTACTACTTCTTTAGCAGCTAGATAAACATTTTTTACAGTATAAAATAAAATAAGAAAATTCATTCTTTCTCAATTTCCTTTACTCCCATTTCTTTTTATCTTGGCTCCCTTTATTTTATTTCATATGGATTCAAACTAGCTCCAGTTTTTCTACATTAGACTTTTCTTTGTTGTTTTCATATCCTCTGACTCTTTAAGTCGCTGCTTAACTCCAAAAGTCAAGTCGTAAAACAGAAACCTCACACAAGACGTCTCAATCTCATACCAAGCATATTATTTTGTTACCTATTTTATTTTCAGACTTTTTAGTCCCCTCTCCTTCTCCTTCTCAAAAAAATAAGCATTTCACCATGTAAAAACTTCTAACACCTGTTTTAGTTTATTTGCACATTTTTTTCCCTTGAGATAAACTATAAATAAAATTTCCTTCCATTAACAAAACTGTTTTAAATGCCACACATATGGAGTGCGGATTTATTTTCTTTTACCTTTTCATTAAAAATTAAAACAAAAGCATCAAAGATTTTTTTTTACTTTGTGTGTGCGCGCTCGTGCATATGGTACATATATATAAAAAAAATTGTTGGTTGATTAAATAAACCTTAAAATAAAGCTGGAAAAGTGCATGTAAAATTATTATGTTAGATAAAGATTTATTTCACAGTTTATGAAAGATTAGGCGTTATGGAAGAAATCATTTTTAGCTTCTTGCTCTTAGTATAAAATTCTAGGGATACCTTCTATAGAATATTGGGTTCCATGCCGCTCCCCAAATGTTATAAGCCCTTTTCTTGAGATATTTCATATTTCTCTATAAAAATTCCCATGGTTTTGTTCATATTCATCATCTCGGCTTTCCCGTCAATGTATATGATATTACGATATAAAAGGGGTACAAGAAAAATGATGTGAAATTACTCTTCATTGTTTCCTATACTTCTTATTTATATATCTAAGTATATATTTTTGTTTCCTGAAAATCAGCTATAAAAGAAACATTATTTAAAAAAAAGAAAAAAAGTTAGTTAAATTTATTAGATTTTATTAAAAATTCACTTAATTTTAAATTGTTTCATCTGTCAAATTTATTCAGTTTTTATTATAGCTTTCTTTTTTTTTTTTTTTCTTTTTTTTTGTCCAGTACAAATCTTGCAATCGATTTCTAACTAACTTCCAGAGTAGTTAGACATTTGAAACTGTTAGAATAGGTCAGAACACGAATACAATGCATTAGTTTAATACTTTTATCCATCTTTCAGCTACAAATTTGTTTTCAGCAAATTGTGCTGTATGGAAAGTTAATTCGGAAAAAATCCGCAAGTTATTTTATTTGTTTTGGCATGTCCCATATTTACTATTTTCATTTTGACAGGTTTCAAATTTATGATTTATGACAGAAAATTTAAAAACGTAGTATATAAAAAGTTCTATTAGCGAATTTTCCAAGAAAATTAAACTTTTGCAATGGCTTCAAATTTTTTTTAATGCGAATTTTTGAAAAAAATTTTCATGGAAATTTGTTTCAGGCCATTCTGAATTGATCCCTAAATTTTAACACTTTATTTATGTATGTATGTATATATTTATGTATGTATGTATGTATGTGTATGTATATATGTGTCACTCCAGACGATATCTTCTCTTAGGATGCACTTGAAAATTACAAACAAATTTTAAAATGTCAATAATATCAAAAGAGAGGATGAGTTCGTTGGCCAGAATTTTTGGAGTTCCTTTAGGGGTCACATTTTGACAATTTAGGGTCAAAAATAGCATAAAATCGTGTTTTTTTCATTTTACCCCCCTTTTATATGAAAATATGATAAAAGTGTACATAACAATAATTACTGTACTCTTAAAGAGCTTTCCAACGATGTGCATCTTGAAGGGTAAATACTATTTTGACTTTTGTACCCCATACTCGTGTGTATCCAAACTTTTTTTTCACCCATCCAAATTCTAAACAAAAATGTTTCCATATTATCATAAGCCAATAATTCGCAGGTTTCTTTCAAAATTCGCTTAGTAAGTCATGGACTTTTTATCTTGCAATTGTAAAATAACAAATCTAAACTGTTTTAAAAATGTTTTCGTTGCTGAGCGCAAGCCGGTCACTGAAAAAGATTTTTTTGCTTAAGAGAATAAGACACCTCGATAGCATATGGAACACTCCATTTCATCATGATTATTATTATGTTTATTGTTTATGCTCAGATATATAAGCATGTGTGTGTGTCTATCTGCATTTGAATATGTATATGTATATAGGAGCATAATCTCAATTGGATATTCTAATCTAAAGGGTTGGAGGTTGATCCAACTGCCAATAATATTTAATAGTAATGACGGGATAACAATTATGTTTAAATGTCCTCTTGAAATTCCGAGTACTCAACCATTATACTGCATAATTAAATCGTTCCCCAACGGAATTATAATTTTGAACATTAAACTCTAAAATGTATAACTACGCATGATAAAAGTCACCTCTCGCAGCCAGGGAAGGGGGGGGGGGGCGACTCCTAGGGGATGGTAAAATTGTATATTTGTGTCTAAATACATCTGTTGCTCACGGCGGTGTTCAATCGAGATTACGTAGAATTTAAACATGCTAAAATAAATTAGTTTGTTATAAAATTATCATAAAATGACTCTTGCGTCGTGTTTGTATTGTTACTTGTCCCATTTTAGAGACATTTTGATTTTACAAATAAATAGTCTAAATAAGCCCACAGAAGTTCCTAAATTATTTATTATTAATAAAAATGAATGTGACCCCCGCTGAAAATTTAAAGAGGTCAAAATAAACTTTCTTTAATTTCCCAGTAGAGATGATATTTTTGTACAAACTAATTTCACCAAAGTGAATTTTACGCTGCCATCGAATTTTGTACTTATATTTGGTACTCTGCTTGGTCTATATATGCAGCAGGATTGTTTTTCTCCAGAAATTGAGGAGCGGCCGTTGAAAATTCTTGGGGAAAACCATTAATTTTGTACTTCGATTCTGTAAACAGCACCGTACAATTCACTTTTACCACTAATTTATAACTAACTGTAGACTACAAGTAACAAACTTCAAACAGAATTTTTTTCTTTTAGCTTTACTAAATCATACTGTTATTTACTATAAAGAAAAAATAAATGTGTTAAAATTTTTTTGAAACTTAGTTCTTTTTTTTGTTAATTTATTTTTTTCCTCCATGTTATCTTGATAAAATTAATTATGTAAAAGTTCGTGACTGCTATTATGAATGAGGAGGTATTAAGTGTAGTTGTTTATAAGAAGAGATTTATTTCTCTCGACACCTTACATTTAAAAAAAAAAATAAAAAAAATAAAATAATAGCACTTATAGCAGATCATTTAGGAATTTATTTTTCTTGAGTTTCATTGGTAGATAACTTATCAAGGGCACCGGGGGCCTGGATGGCTCAGAGGCTAGCGTGCTTGCCGTGTGATAACGCAAGTTAAGCAGCCTCGAGCAGGGTTTGTAGATGGACGGGTAAACGCTTCTAACCACAGCTCTGGGTTCAATTCCCGGACCGGGTCCCCCGCTCAATGTCAACCCAGCATTGTTTAAATAAATGGGAAGCTTCTCGAAAGAGCGGTGCCACTAAGGTGACCGAAGATTTCGGTCCCTAAATTTTTGATGTATGGGCCGGGTTTGATGTATGGGCCCTCCTAAGAGGCCTGCATCTTCGGGAGCAAAAGCCCCCCGGAAAAAAAAAAAAATGTTTTTCTCTCCAATCCAGTACCCAGTGCTGACTTCTTATGATTTCCAAGTTAAGTTTAATTTGAGGACTGGTTTGTTTGTCCAACATATTCCGCGTTGCAACATAGTCGCTGCACGTTATAATGCGAAAGAGCACCTTCAAAGTTCTAGTAGTACATTCAACAAGCACCTTATAACGAAACATTATCGCGTACAGCTCAGCTTCCTGAGAAGAGAATCCAGCAAGATCAGGTTCCTCGATTTCCCTGTGAAATGATGTAAGCTGGATTCTTTAGAGAATTTGGAAATTCTGCACCGGGCTGGGGAGAAAAACATTAACGAAATGGGGAAAGATTCATTACTCATAAGGGCGCTGGTTTCAGTACCAACCCAAATCAGTCTCACGTCAATCTCAGACATGAAATTGACTCGCCTCTCAGTAAATCTTTTTATTAATGTAACTCTTTTTTTCGTCCGCAATTGGTAGGGTATCTCATTTAACTTGTCTATTTTACATTTATATTAATTTCCTTTTATTTATTCGTTCCCTTTTTTATTGATTTATTTTTTTAATTTATTTATTTAATTTAGTAAATTGGCTTGGCTCTTCCGTTACAATTGGTTTAATTTAATTATTTTTAGTTAGCTCATTACGTTTATTTATCCACACATATATTATTATTTAGCAGACGTACTACACAATGCACATAGCCTGTTTTGTTGTTTATGTTTTTTAACCTCTATCATACATTTTTTCAGCTACTTTTTCTTTGTTTTTTAGTTTTATTGTTATTGCTTACTGTATGGTAATGGAAGCATTGTGTGATTTTAAAAATTCCAAGACAGAAATCCGTTTCAGACATCAGGGAACATTTTTGTCTCGTGTCTGTCTGTCGGTCTGAGTGACTTCGACTCCCTGTCTGAGACGTGTGACGATAATTTGAGTATAGTAAAGTAGATTTTGAACGTGAACGTTTGAACAAATTTAAAATTGGAATTTTAGGTCGGGAAAAAATCTTACTCCATCTATTTAATGAGAAAAACTTTTTTTTTTTCAAGTAAATTTTTTTTAATAAACCAACAGCGACACCGCTATGAAGTGTTTAAGATGGTTAAAACTGTAATTCGCTTTTATTATAGAGATTGCAGGGAGGGCGATAGACGAGGGGCATATGAGGTGGCTTGGTTCCCCTTCCCACCCCTCTATTTGGCCTACCTCTTCAATGGCACAGCGAGCCTAGGGACCTTGAGACCAGGCGACCAGGCTTCATTCGGTGGGAAATTAAATAAATTAGACAATAATGGATTTTAAAAGCTTAAAATCATTAAAGTATATTATACGTGATAGGATACGAGGAAGCTATGTGCCACTCTAATTGGAATTTAGTTCGAAAATTCTTGTTTCTTAGGAACAGATGATGGCTTTTTATGGGTAACAGCTACTTTGTGAAATAAACTAATTTCAATTAACGGGGAGAGACAATTTATTTATTTATTTTTTTTTATGATGGACTCCGCCTCCATAAATGCTTGCATACCACTATTTTTTAGAATATTTTATGAGTAAAATACTTCTATTTGTTTAAATGTTACTTACTTGCAAAGAATTTACTTTATTTCTATCTTTTCAACCCCTTGTTGTAGAAAGCTAAATGCTTTACCAGGGTATTTCTAATTTCGAAAACCAATCTCTGCATTCCCGCCAATTGACTTTTAGGATCCTTATGTAATTAAAAACTAATTCCTTCCGCTTTTTTTCTTCCTTTTCCTCCCTTTTTACTACTTTTATTTTTTTTTTTATAGCCATGCTTTTTTTTATCTATTGGGTTATCTGTATTGATTTTTCTTTTTTTTTATACTCACCAAGAGAAAAGGGTTATTTACTCTAATGGGTTTTAAACTAATTTCCCTTTAAGAAAATTTTTTATAATGAGGCGGTCGTTTTAGCAGGAAATCTCTTGGAACATATTCAAAAACCATTTCAAGAGAACTTTTTATTTTTTTAAAAACGAGGGCTATTTTGAATATCTGAATAGAAAGAGGGAATTCTTTCTCAACTTTACTTTTTAGTTTAGTTTTTAGAGTTTTTTTTCGTAGAGCTATGCAATTTAAATATTCATATCTGTGTAAATTTTTATTAAATGTTTACAGCATGTATTAAGTCTTAAATGAATTAATATTTTAATCGCCTTGTTGAATTTTGAAAAACCTAAAAGTTTTTAACGTAATAAAATATTATACCAATTAGTGTGTTTTTGGCGTTCTATTACTGGAAGAATGATTGCACGAGAGGATAAAAGCGTATACTAAATCCGCAATAAGGGTCAGGGGTTAGGATTTGTAGGTTAACCCGAAATTACTTCCTTCATAATTACTTCGTTTTCATGATGTTTAAATACGGATTGAATCCTGATTTGGGATTTAACAAGTCAGTTTTTTTTCATGAGTAGTATTAAATCCGTTTCCAATAAACCAATCATATTATAATGAATCATTTTGTAACCTTCGCCTTTTATAACCAGGTTTGTTATACATATTTGTTTTTAAAAAGAATACTATTAAGCCTCGTCCAGACTGCCGAACCGAACAGAGGAAACGAGCCGAACATTGGTCTCTGCGCATGCCCAGAGTGAGATGCGCTGGCGCACTTTAGACTGGTTATGCGCAGACGCCAATGCTCGGCTCGTTTCCTCCGTTCGGTTTGGCAATCTGGATGAGGCTTTAAGGACAAATTAAGATGATGATTTTGGTTGTTGGAGAGTTGTGTTTTGACAGATTTGACGCTAGGGGCGCTCACAGTTTCACTCTGCGCATGTCAGGATCGAGTTTTCATGAAACTTCATCCAGATACGATCCCAGAATTTTGGTCTATTCACACAAATCAGTCACGGCGCAGCACCGTTCCGTCATTTCCGAGATATATCAGTCACAAAAGATATTCTTTTTTCAGAGTTAAATGGCACTGTGGCTACACTGAGCCGACGCCGTTCCGTCGTCGGCTTCTCTCTTGTAAATGATCTTGCTTTGTGAATGAATTTCTAATTTACTATGCAATATATGTAATTAAAACAGTTTTTGGTCATTAAGAAATACAAATAAAAAACTTGATTTTATGATCGATTAATTCTTTAAAATAAGATAAACACTTTTTTTTTCTCTTTTGCCTTGCATCGTGAACCCATTTTCTTATCTTCTTCTTCTGTTCTGCTTACTCCTCGTCCAAAATTAGTCTAATGACTGCCAATTCCTTCTCAGAAAACTCTATTCTGTGTGTACGACACTTCACAATAAAAAAATGATGGATAGAATATTTTTTGTTACTGATGCTTGTTGCACTGACGGAACGGAGACGCGCCGTGACTAATGTGTGAATAGAGCCACGATTTTGACTGACACTAGACGGGGATGGTTCGGTGACGGAACTTAAACTGACCTGTGGCGTGACTGATGTGTGTGAATAGACCTTATAGTTTCTGGATCTAAATCGCATTGAATCCGTATTGAATCTAGGTTTCCATGGACACTTTGGATCCAAAAACTGTATCTAATCCGCATTTAAATTCATCAACAAAACGTAGTAAATTTCCTCCAAGAAGTTATTTAAAATGAAAATGTATTAGGTAAAAGAATTTATTTATCTTACTTTTACAAGGATAAATATGTATGCATTAAAACGAATAACGTTTTCGATAAACGAC
Organism: Gerris buenoi; assembly: GCA_001010745.2. NCBI lineage: Eukaryota > Metazoa > Arthropoda > Insecta > Hemiptera > Gerridae > Gerris > Gerris buenoi. The sequence continues at coordinate 82,902 of KZ651287.1, forward strand.
AGTTTATTGAATAAGTATGAGGTACCATTTCTTAAATTCTACTGACATTATTAATATTAAATAAGAAATAAGGCTAAGGTTCCTTTCCACTCTCCATTTATATCCTAATCGCTGAAGCCTTTTGTCGGCTTACTTCCTTACTGAGTAATGTAAATATACATTATATCCTTTTATATACTTACTTGGAATAACCCATTACTGCCCATCGTATGATATTTCATACACTTTTTTTATTGTTAAAAGAGTAGTCTTGGGGGTGACCTATGGCATTTTTATCTCTTATTTTTAGGACAATTCTACTCTTGAACATTGTACTGTATTGTTCTATTGGTTCTCTTTGTTGCAACTTCTTTTTATAAGATTTTTTTTTCATTTGTAAGTTTGATCAACATTTTACTGTCTCTCAGGATGGAACGCAGGTTATACTATTCTTCATAAAACTCCACTAATTTTATTTAAACTTTATAAATAATTATTTTCCAATAAAATAAGGTTGAAATATGTTGGTTATGTTCAAAAACAATTTTTAGAAATAATTATGTAAGATTTATAAACAATTGATTTATTGCGTATGATATATCATACGCTGGGCAATAAGGGGAAACAAATGTATTGGTATATTGCTTTCTAGGATCATCCTGAAAAGGATGCAGAAGCACTTTTAGTGTCACTAAGAGAGATGGATGAAGAAGAAGAGATTGCAAACAACATTCCAATGCTTATATTGTGAAATGTAAGAGTCGGAAGTAGTGCTAATAGGAGCTGTGGAGGGGGAAGATAGTGGCCTAGACCTAGATGATGTAGGGAGTAATTTAGATGTAACATTCGAAAAACATCACGATTTTGAACAAACATGGATGATTTTGGCAAAGGTGGTAACCATTATGTGAAACAGGTTAT
>KZ651287.1:85042-123716 GCA_001010745.2 Gerris buenoi
TTTTTCTCATAAATATTAAATTTTAATTTTGTACAATTCAGTAAGATCTGTCTCTAATTTATTTTTTTTTTTTTTTATTTTTATTCTGGGTAGAGTTTAAAGGTAGAATAACGTAGAATCGATTTAGTTGTATAGAGCCTCTGCAAAATTGAACCAGAGTGCCACGCAAACAGTATGATCCGGCCTGATTGCTTTTAATGCAATAACGCAGGATTATAAAACACAGTAACTAATTTCATGGATTTTTCTAATTCCTCTATATTTGGCTCTCGGATTATGAAAGGGTTAAATTATTCAGAATTTTAATGTAACACAAATAGGCAACAGAGGTTTGGTTAGAGTGTTTCGTCAAGGGATTATATGAACCCAATAGTGTGGCTCAATATTTGACCTTTTATAATTTGTTATTTTCAGGATTTATTCTTGTTGGAATAGGTAAAGATTATCTGATTTTTTTAATAAATTTTTAATTTATCTAATTTTATAAATTTAAAATTAAGCTCACATAAAACAAATTGGAATAACACATATTGTTTCTCCACGTAAAGTTTACGTAGAATTTTTTCTTTTATTCTTTTAAGATCATCTTCATAGACCTATAGACGCCCCCATATCTAACTTAAAAACAAATACACAACTAAATTTCTGAAGTGTGGATTGTGGATGTATATTGTATATCTATCCCCTAAATTTACTATGTCCTTCCACTAAATGTACTACGTCCTTATACACCCAATTTTATCTAAATAGATCTACTGTTAAGTATCCACGCGTTCAATATTTTAGTCTCCACAATGAGTGAATAGAGATTCTACCTTGCTCCTGGACAGTTAAAAGGCGAATAAACACCGTACTACCTTACTCCTGGACATTTAAAAGGCGAATAGAGACCGTACTACCTTACTCCTGGACAGTTAAAACTAAAACTTTTGAAAGACAAAAGTATTTTCCTTTTGTCATAACCAATTATTAATTAGAAGTTTCATCATAGAAAGAGGTTCATTAATAGAAGTAGGTAGGATGAATTGGTAGTAGTGATGCTTCATTACCACCTATTCATCCTAAATTAGAGAGAAGTGTAGATCGGGTAAAGGTGGTAGAAAAAGAAATCATTTTATAATATAAAAGCAAGGATTTGAAAGTTTTTCAGTCTTTTTCAGGCTTCTGAATGTTTCTTTACGAACAACTTTACAAACCTATATTCTTAATAATCTTTTTAAACGTCACCATTTTTAATTGACAGTCCCGATAGTCAATAACAGATTCCGAAAGTTAAAATATAAAAAAATACCCCTTCTCGCAATATTTTAATTAAATCAAGTTTTAATTTTTTAGCCCCAAAAACTTTACCTTAAAAACTTTACTTCCCACTCCCTAAAAAAATGCAATAGGACTTATTTGTCTTATAGAAGAAATTGGTGCGGATTTCAGCTTAACTAGTGAGTTAAGTTAAAAAAAATCCAATTTTTTTTGTTTTAATAGCGGAAGATATTATCAAATTGAAATTCAATGGAAATGTTTGTCTTATTAAGACATATAATTGGTCCAAATTTCTGCGCAATAAAATGGGTTAATGACCTTACAAATGTATGATTATTGGCATAACCAAATGTAAGGACTGATTCTTGTACTTATTGCTTCCGAGCTTACCGAAGGTAACGGAAGCATTGTGTTCACTTTTGAGAACGAAAAAGTTTTATATCTCCGATTTTAAAAATTCCAAGACAGAAATCCGTTTAAGACATCAGTGAACATTTTAGGTTCCGTGTCTGTCTGTCTCTCTGTCGGTTTCTGTGTCCGCGAATAATGAAACGTGCGACGGTAACTTGAATAAATGTCGACCGATTTTGATGAAATTTGGTAGACATGTTCATTCTCAGATGTGGCCTTTTCTAGAAAATAAATAGAAAATTAAAATAAAATAATCTTCCAATTAGTGTGGCTCATAGCTTTCTCGTGTTCCATTTCGTATACTTTAATCATTTTGTGCTTATTCAGTCTAATATTGTCAAATTTATTAAATGCACCCCCCTTTTTGGACGAAGTTCCTTATGGCTCGTTCGGAGCCTGGGAGTGAATCCGAAAAAAACGACCAAAATCACCGTCACAAAATAACCGTCATGAAATCACCGTCACGCGAAATCCGTCACGAAATATCTACCGATGACGATAACTTGTGTAAAAGATCACCGAGTTAGTTGAAATTTGGTACACATGTTCATTTTACCAATGCCCAGGACGATTTCGTTGGACAACGTTATCCGTTCAAGCGTTCACGCGTAACGCTTGCGTAAACGTGAACTTCAAATTTAAAATTGGAAGTTTAGGTCGGGGAAAAAAATTAAACTTCATCTAATCAATGAGACAAACATTTTTTTAAACATAATTTTTTAGTAAAACCAACAGCGACACCCCTATGATGTTAAAGATCGCTAAAAACTGTTAGTTTTTAAACAATAAACAATATAACAATAAAGTAATATAACGTCAATGTTAATATAACAATAGAGTACATGATAGGATGCGAGGAAGCTATGTGCCACAATAATTGGCAGTGTTTTTTCAACTCTGTACACACACTGACAGATAGGCAGAACGACAGACAGACAGACATCTAGCTAAAAAAAAGCACTGAAATCGTTTTCAAAACATCCAAATGAAAATTCAGTTAAAAAATAGGTTTTCGATTGTTTTGGGTGCAAACAATACTTATCCTTTAGATAAGGAATAGTATAAAATATAATTACGGGCGCTGCACTATAGTTTTTAGACGAATAGCCACTGATTTTGAGATCTAGAAATTTGGTTCTATACTTTTTTTCCTACCTCCACTGGTTGTACCTTAGTTGGAGCTTTATTCTCTGATTCTAGATTCTGGAGCTACAAGTTCCAGACCTCCCAAAAACTTTATGTATTAAAGTTCAAAGTTGTGATAATATCTACATTGTGGCCAAGTCTTTTCCCTTTTTTTACGTTTAGGTTTTTGTTGGGAAAAAAATTTGTTGATATATAATTTATAGATTAGATATTATCTCATATATTATATGTGTGTGTGTGTGGGTCGATTGACAGTTGATCTAATTTAACATTATGAGATTGAATAAGGAATTTGTAGTGTTATATGTGTAGGGTTTAATAAAGTTCTGTTGTGTATTTCACCCACGTTAATTAATGAGATAAAGCGAAAGTAAATTTAGTGTCAAATTATCTGTCAGGTTTAATTGTTTTAAATAATGCTCCTAATGACGTGAAATAGGACGTAGAATTAAAAAACGGAGAGATTAATTTCCCTTGTAATTAATGATGTTTTTTAAAAATTAAATTTTTTTCCTTATGAATTTCAATTCTACCTCTATCTTTTTCTCCCTCGACACACACACACACACTCACACATATACATACATATATTTATATTATTAATTTACCTTATGCAATATTTTTAAGTTGTGGTTTTGGCGAGAGATATTTTTCATGCGCTTCATTAGAGGTACAATTATATATTTTATATTATAATTGTATCCCTGTTTGTACAAATCTTTTTGAAGGAGGGAGCATAATATAGTTGTTTTTTTTAATTACCTCTTTGAAGAGTTTTAACTGTTTGTTGTTAGTGATAATGATATATATATATAAAAAAATAACACTCTCCCCCCTCTTCGCTCTTTTTATATTAATTTGGTCCGATGAACCAACATAAATGTGTAATTTATGATGTACAAATAAATGTATACTGTACAAATAATTATCTTACCCTCCAAAAAATCATGTCTGTGTAAGGTACCCAGATCCATCAGGTAATATTTTTATAAATCATTTAACTTAAATTCTTACTTACATTGGAATAATAATGAAATTAAAATATTTTAAATACTTAAATAATAATTTAATAAGGAGTTTTTATGATTTAATAATAAAATAAATCATATAATTGGTGGAATGAATATTTAATATAAACATACGATACATTATCATTTATATAATCGAATAATGTTCGACGACTGCGACGACTCACCTCGAAATGTTTTGTTATTTTTAAGCTAAGGCAACAACATTTATTTTGATGAAAATAAATGTTTGTTTTGATTTGTTGGTCTTCAAATAGATATAATAGCTTATCTAAATTAATTTACTTAATTTCACTTTTTTGTCTTAATACAAAATCAAGCCCGTTGCCACGGTCAAAAGTGACACTGTTTCTTTATAAAATCCATTGATCTTGTTTTTTGTCTAAAATAATTATAATTGGTTTGCCTTCAATGGTCATAAAATTTAAAACAACTGCGTTTTTACTCAATAATATATTGTTAGTTTTAGCACTGGATCAATGACGGTGAAATTAGTAAGACTATCTATCAGGAATTATATAGCTCGGGGGTGCTTTACTAAAAACACTAAGATAGGAAAACTGAGGGCTTGAATCTTGCAACAAAAGACCGTGGGATGTTTTCCTTTGTGCTGGTTGTCATGATCAAGATGGGATGCCTAGCTTTATTATTTAGCCCTTACCTGTAGACTACAGACCGGGACCTGACCCACAAGCCTAGGGCTGTTCTCCAGGCCTAATAGAACGGCATCAGCTGCTCTTATTCACCAGCTATTCGTGGAATTCTCTAGGGCTACACTGTTGGAAACGAGGACGTCTTGTAAGTGCCGCTTCCAGCTCACTCAAGATGAAAACTTCCGCCCAATATCCTCCCTTTTCGTTTTTTACTGTATAGGTAATCTTCTTTTCTCTCTTTGAAGAGAATGGGAGTAAGATGTTCTTAAACGCTCATCTTTTCATCTCATTCTTGCCTTTCTTTTATCTTTTATTGTCTTGGCCCATTTTCTTATTTAGCAATTTTCTTTATCTTACTCTCCTCCTTAGAATCGAATTAGATTATACGCTGGAAACAAGTGAATTACTAAGTCTGTAGACAAAGCTCAAAATACCATTCAAAATTCTTGAAGATCAAACGAGTAATTATTAAGATAGTCTGCCAATTAGAGTGGCACATAGCTTCCTTGTGTCCTATTTCGTATACTTCTATGATTTTATATTTTTACAACCCATTATGTATTGTTAAATTTGTTTAATTTACCCCGTTTTTTAAGTCTGTCCAAATTGTTTTTTTTTATGATTTAAAGTATCAATTTAGCAAAATTTAAAGATCGTAGACGAAGGTTGAATTTAATCTGTGGATATCTGAGGGATACATTCGACAAACCATACAAATGTAAACAAAATCTATATCTATTACACATTGGTGAAAAAGATAGTCAAGAATCAAGAATCATCCGAATTTCATAAAAATCAGATATGTTGATAAGAATAATTAAGATAATTACTTTTGAAGATATAGGTAAAAATAAGTATATGTTTGTGTACATTTGGAAGAGAAACTAATAGGTACTGAAGGATAAAACAAATATGGGACCAACAATGGGCTAATTATGACCTACCATGCAAATTTTCATTTATTAACATTGGTCGAGTATAGTTTTTGAGATATTTTGGTTCGCAAAAATTTAACAACAAACACGTGATCAAAAATGTACCCTGATTTCTGAAACGGACTTATGTCTTGGAACATCGAATTTGAAACGATCTATCAAAGCTTCCGTTGCCTTCGGTAAACACGGAAGCAATATTGTGACAGTAAATCTTGGCAGACTTCTTAAGTTTTTAAATTGATATAATAAACAGAATTTTTAGTTTATTATATCATATTAAGAACTTATAATAAATTAAAATTAGTTTTGTTGCGAGTTGTGAACTCGCTACTAAATAAGGCATTTATTTTTGTATTCAATTTGGCATTTCGAAAAATACTTTTTATTATATTTAGATATTTAAATTTACTTGGTTTCTTTTTTGTTATCATAATATACGAAAATCAGGTATTACTATTCATTTCGTTTGGTTATTGAATTTTTTTTTTCTTTTTCATCTTTTCCCCCCTTTTTTTGTGGTCGAATTTCCTTTTCTTTACGTTTCTCATTTCGGGGGTTGGGCTTTTGCCGTGTAGCATTTCGAATGTGCTTGAAGAAAATGTCTCCTCTTTTTACCTTTATACGTTTCATTTTAATATTTCCACATCTCCCAAAGGGTAGAATGGGGGAAACGTGGCGAGTGTGTCAAAACTTTGAATATCTAAAAAGTTGTCGAGGCAGTTTTCCTCCGCCTTCCTGCCCAATTCTAAAGTCTTGCATTCTGAGTCGTGGAAATCCTCTCTCGAATGAAATGGATTTTTTTTTCTTTGTGAACTCATTCCTTTTTTGACAGTTGTGGAAACTATGAAAACTGAAAAACACTCTTTCTCTCCGTTCTGCAAAAAAAAAAAATAAACAGTGACAGTGAAAAGCGTAACTGACATTTAAAAAAAGGAAAACAAAGAAACAACGTAAGACATTTAATTACACTTATTTCCGATCAATATATTATCAGTTTATACATATTTATTAAGTGTTTTAAAATAAATTTAAAAAATTGCTAAAATTAAAATAGTTGCTTTTACCAAAAAAAATGTTTTTGAAAAATAATGTCCCATCGAATAGATGAAGTTAGAATTTTCCGCCTTAAAATACCTATTTAAAATGTTCTCAGGAGCGTTCCGCTCGAACGTTTCCAATGAACCCATCCTGGGCATTGGTAAAATAAACATGTGTACCAAACCTCACCGAAATTGGTGTACTTCTTTTCAAGTTATCTTCACATGTTTCCGAAACACACACAGACAAGACGCATATTTCGTTGAATGTAGGAAGCTCTCTACGCTCGCTTCAACTATATTGTTGTTTATAGGCATTAGACTAATGATTTATTTGCTGTTTTGTGAATGTGAAGAAGTTGTGGAAGTTAGTAATAAAAAGGGACTCAATCATTGGGATGTTTATCTGAGTTGTGTAAAGTCTTGCAAGTCGTCTCTATCTCTTGTTTGCTTCCTCCCGTACTTCTCTATCTCTTGGATGAGCCAACTTTTTAAATCCTTCAGGGTGACAAATTGACCCATTAGCAGCCACTCCAACTTCCTTTCTTCCAGGTCTTCACCACCTGAGCTTGTTCTCACACTCTTGTAAAACCCCTTTCGCTTTCCTAAACATCGTATTTCCTCTCAAAACACCTTCCACGATTTACCAAGCATCCCTCCCTCACTGTTTCCAAACCATTGAAAAACTAATAAACCATTCATCCATTGCAATCATAACAATCAATCCCTTTTACAAATATGCATTCACCATTGAAAACATCGCTTAGTTTCCCAAAGCCATTCAAACTTTTCTTGACCTATTAAATTATACAATAATTTAAAATGTCTCCATTATTCATGAACATCATTCTCAATTTAATAAGCTACCAATCTTTTCTTGGCTTTGAAAGAGTACCTTTCACCTTTCCCAAACATTATTCACTCAATTTGAAAAACATTATATTACTTATAACATTATTACAAGAGTCTAATATGTATATCTCTGATTACGTACACCTGTGTTTTTGTTTACTATCAATACTATAAAATGAAAGAGATATTTGTCATAAAAAAGTAATAGTTCATTAATAGTTATTAGTCATAAATAGTTTTTATTACTACGTTTTTATTAACTTGGTTTATTGTTTGTTTGTTTGTTTGTCCGGTACAAATCTTGCAATCGAATTTTAACTAACATCCCGAGTAGCTAGACATTTGAAACTTTCAGAACACGATGACAATGCATTATTTTAATATTTTTTGTCATTTTTCAGCAGAAGTTAATTTGTTTTCAGCAAATTTGCTGAATGAAAAGTTAGTTCGGAAAAAATCCTCAAGTTATTTTATTTGTTTTGTCGTATCCCATAATATTTACAATCTTCATTTTGACAGATTTCAAATTTATGATTTTTATAAATAAGAGATAAACATTAAATGACAGCAAAACAGGAAATATATCGATTATATTATTTCAAATATATCGATGGCACGTATAAGAAAATTTAAAAACGTAGTGTATAAAAAGTTATTTTTATCTTGCAATTATTATTACTACGTTTTTATTAACTTGGTTTCTTGTTTGTCCGGTACAAATCTTGCAATCGATTTTTAACTAACTTCCCGAGTAAATAGACATTAGAAACTTTTACAGTAGCTCAGAACACGATGACAATGCATTATTTTAATATTTTTCACCATATTTCGTCAGAATTTAATTTGTTTTCAGCAAATTTTGATGTATGGAACGTTAGTTCGGGAAAAATCCGGTAGTTATTTTATTTGTTTTGACATATCCATATTTACCTACACTCTTCATTTTGACGGGTTTCAAATTTATAATTATTTATGACAGAAAATTTAAAAACGTAGTATATAAAAAGTTCTTTTTATCTTGTAATTATTTATATCTTATATATTAGATAAATATAAGAGCGTCTATGGAGGTCATCTTAAGGAATAATAAAACTCTTTCTCTACTTAAATTCAAACTTCTAGTTTATCACCTACTGTTTGCTCTTAGCCACTGATGGCCTTATGAAAGCTGAAAGCAGCTTTGGCTAATAAAAAATTTAATTTACGTGGACAGAGTTTTATTATTCCTTTATCTAAAGGTGCGTTTACACCTGACATTTATTGCATGACATTTATGTCGGACAGAAATCTCAGGCGTATACACCGAAAAATTTATGTCTGAGATTTATGTTTCTACTCTGTGTTAACTTTGTACAGACCTGCAATACAATGTCGGTTTCTGGTTGAGCCTGGTTTTTGTTATGGAAGCGGGGAGTGTTGTTGATTGTCGGATTGTCGTATGTCGCGTTGTGATTGTAAGAGGTTTTGTATTTGTGTGCTATTGCGAAATATAGAAGAATTGTGAAGACGAGTTGTTTTGTTTTTTATGGTAGAAAGAACCTTATATCAGTTATAACTTAAGTGTCGACACTTCTATAAAAACAAGATGTAAACACCGATTATTATATTTTTCGAACATTGATTGCAAATTTAAGCATTGCGGAGAAGTGTCAGACATATATCTCCGACATAAATCTCAAGCAATTTCTCTCAGATGTAAACACTAAAAGCAATTTCTGTCTGACACTTGACATTTATTGCTGGAGAGAAGTGTCAGGTGTAAACGCACCTTCACCATTACATGTTCATTAATTAATCACTTTGGCAAAATATTTACTAAAACTTTTTGTCTAAACATTTGAATGCATTTTTTTTTAGGAACATATTAACCTTGATAAATTTGTTGGTTACAAATTATTTTACAAATGATAGTTCCCTCTTTAAACTTTGAAATAGTTTCCACCTGTTGGAAGTTTGGTTTAGAACCGGGCTTACTAATTCCCATAAAAAAAAAATAAAAAAATCTTTAGTTAAAAATCCACTTAGAAATAGTTTAAAAATTAGTGTGGATCGTAGCTTTTTCGGTTTCTATCACTTACTTTATTAATATTATGCTTTTACAGCCTATTATTGTCTCATTTATTTAATACTTTCCTTCCGTTTATTTAAAATCTGCCCTTTTTTTACACGAATTAAGTATCAACTTAGTAATAAATTAAAAAAACCTTTTTTATAAATAAATTCATGGTTATTTAAAGGATATTTCTGTATGAGTCATTATCTAATATCAAGAAATATTATTTAAATTTATCTTTTTTTTGGTTTTTAACGTTAAGAGTAAAAAAATAAAAAATAAATAAAAATAATTTGGATGATAAGGCTTTTATCTAACAGTATAACTTATCTTTTATTCAAGCGAGATATGTGTTTTATAAAGTTGTGTATAGTTGTACGTACAGACGTGTGCATTCATTGGTTGGTTTGTGAATTGCTCTGTATTATTCAAAACCTATTGTGGTCGGGACATTCAGTCTTATTCTGTATTCTACAGAGGTTGGTCAGTTTTAAATATATAATATTTTTCTCTTGTTAAAACATGCATCTTCTTACGGTTTTCGTGTCTTTTATATGTGTGGTACATTGCGGTGATCAAGTATACGTGAATAAACTATTCGACAATCAACTTTTAGCCATTGGTAATGCTTTGAGAAAAATGCATGTTAAGTATATTCAAATCGGAGATGTTACAGTGAGTGACAATATCAAAGCGACTAATGTCAGATTAGGTGACATTACTAGGATTGTTCGTAAAGGAGACGCTTTATTTTGGACCGACGAAGATACCTTAAGTAATCAAGGTGCTGTAGGAATCGACAAATTAGATCTGCTCATGGATACACTGGAATTTGGAGGTAAGAAGTATAGCAAAGTACTCATAGTTGTCTACTCAAATATGTTATCTTTCAAGTCCGATTTATACTCTACGAAAACACAATGCAATCAAACTTATTCAGGACTTAAATTATCTCGTGTTCAAGGAGTAATGCTCTACAGTCGACCGACAGTCAAATTGAACATCACAAATCCATTTATAAAACAAGTCGTACCATTCATCAACCGTAAACTTTCAAGTCCAGCAATTCATCGTATTATCGAGAAATATTTGGATTCTTGCTCCGCTCACTCTACTGAAGATGTACTTGATTTTCTAACTAAAGACCAATCTACCAATTCCATTCAAATTGATGATTCCTCTGCTAGTGTCAATGAATTAAATGAAGAGGAAGAAAACTTAGATGATATCCCTGCTTTTCTTCGTAAACTAGTTGAGACCTCAGGTTTCAAGTCTGTGTTTGCTGTTGAATAAGTCTTAAACTAACAAAATCTACTGAATAAGATTATAACTATGTCTAATATTTTACCTATGATACAATTATTTTAATAATAATTATTGGAATCTATGTTTTTGTTTAGGATTTTCGTGTATCTTGTGTAATGCTGAAATTTGTTTTTATCGTTATAATTATTTTACGTTACTTTATATTGATTTAGGGATATTTACTTATATTATATAATATACATGTATTATATTTATCACCTTTCGAGAAGACAGACTTATCAGCAAAAAAAAAAAAAAAAAATTGTCAGCAAACCTATTTAAAATGTATATGAGGAATATTCAGTACATATTAATGAATTTTTAATCAAATCATGGAATGCTTAAACTTAACACTGTTATTTTCTGTAATTTATCTTTTGTAAGTTGTAACAATATCATCGTCTCTGCTTTGGGCTATACCACTTTTATAATAATTGTATTTAATTTTTATGTACAAGCTTCATTTTGAATTGGATGAGTACCTAATTCATATTATATTCGTTTACACATAAAGTTATGTAAACTCATCACTTGTGAATGAATGCTTGGTTTAGCCCTTATAAATTTCTTAAAATCTAAATCCTAATGAATGCTTTATATTGATTCATTAAATAAAATTATTGCTTCTTATATACATATTTTGTACTTTACAGAAAGCGTCTTGTTGATTTTGTATTCTATTAAACAATTTCCTTTTTATTCTGTAATATACTGATTACGTCCTGTTTATTCTGTAATATGCAGAACGCTTCCTGTTTTATCTGTATCTAAGGAAATTCCTGTCCCTGTCGGTTTTGCGCTAAGAATTCTGTACTTTACAGAATACGGCCTGTATATTCTGTAATATACAGAATTCTATCACAAGAATTACGCAACATTCTAGAAATTGTTTGTATTGAATTTTTATTTTAGATAATGTTAGTGAATGCAGATGACAATTTTTTATTTGTTTGATGATTTATTTTTTCTTCTTAATCCTTGTGTAATTTTATATTTGTGCCATTTCAATAAATATTCTTATTTTTAACTCTAAACTATTGATTTTACAATATTCTTACTTTTGTTATAATTTTTAAAAATAAATTTGTAATATAAAAATGTTTTTATTTATAACACTTTTCACCCACTATTGCTATTAATTTCTAAGTTTTATTATAATAGTTTTGTTCTTTACCTTTTAGATATAATTGGACCGGTTGACATGAAAGAGTGATTATTTCTTCAGTTAATATTTAATAATAGTAGACCCGACCTGAGAAACATGGTGAGGATCTTAATTGGACATTGCCAGCTTAAGAGACATCTTGCATTATTAAAAATCGAAGAGGTCCCCCACATGTCCAGTGTACGGTGGAGAAGAGGAGACAGCTTGACACTTTATGGGAACCTGTAAGGGATGTGGGAGACAACGCTTTCATATTTTAGGAGCAGGAAGAGATCAAGGAAGAGGAACTTGTCTCACTTAAGTGCCAAGATATCCTTCCCTTTGTCACCCTGTCTAGGACACTTGAGGGTAAGATTAAGGTGTTTGATGGGCGTGAAAATCAGAGGTTGGCAAAAAGGGACCCAAATGCGCTCTAGTTGCTAGAATTGGCCTTCCTTGATTGAAACCTTGTTTGAAACAAAATAGTTTTAATACTTTATAAATATTTAAAATTATTTAAGTAAACGATTTAAATAATTTTTCAATATGATATAATATAGTCATAATCATTACACTAACCTTTTTTTATTTAAAAAAATAAATAAATAATATATATACTAGACAAAAGAAATAGTGTAGTCGACAGTGGATAAATTGTTAAATAAAATAGATAATAGAAATATATTAAAAATACGTATATAAGAAATAAAATTGTACACAGTATCTCGAAGTGAAATAAATATTAACGAATTTCAGAAGTTTGACGAGAATCAGACGATTCGTTAAGATTGATAAAATGTTTTTAAATTGACGTAAAATAAAATCTATGTAGGGTAATCTTCTAGTCAGTCAGCTTGAAAATGACCCAAGGAGGGGTCGAAATATCGCAAATGGGAGCGTTTTAATTTTTCCTTTACACCAAAAATCAACTATTTAAACAATACAAGGAAACAACTACTTTACTTACTACTTATATATATACTTATTACCTACCTACTATATTGCCTGACCGACAATTTTCAAGCTTATACAGCTGAATATATTTTATTAAAATAAATAGGACTATAATATGGATAAGAAGAATTACTTTTGTAATTTTACACTTGAGATAGTGTTGTCATAATATAATCAGAAACTGGTAGGAACTATACAGTTCCATCGTCTACTATAAATCCCAACTGATTATCTAAATAAGATCCTAATGATATAACAGAGATAAAATCGTAAACAATCAGCAAACATATAACAAGAAAAACTTGTGTCATAAGGTAATTATAAATTAATAAAAATTATAATGAATACATACATAATAATAAATAAATAAATAAATATGGTAATGAAAATTTGAGTGATAACTCTAGCATCTCTTATCATTTCGTTATCACATCGGTATGTAACATATTTTTCAAGTTTTTGTTAGTGATATATTTGAAAATTTACTAATATGTAATAGTATTTGAAGTGAATAAACTGATTGCAGTCTAACAATAAAAAAATCTGAATCCGGATTGTTAAAGAAATTGGTTTCAAAGACGAAAATATGAATAACAGAACGTGACGATATCGGCCCAGACTGTTCTCCTGGGCGGGAATTATGAATAGAATGATTGAAGTATATCCCACCATAAAACTTATTAAGGGAACATCAGTTTTAATTCTTACAGTTTTATCGAGTTTGAGTTGATGTTTTTAGAGCTTCTTTCATGTAATCGTATTTGTTCTCTCCCTATGATTTTAGTTTCCTCAAAACTGAATTTGTGTTTTGTGGCCAAAGTATAGCCGGAAAATAATGTCGGAGTTGCCCTTGTTTTGATCATATTTGTGTTGCTTTGTTTTGTTCTATATTAATTGACTTTCACCTATTAAGTTTTATTACATTGTCCCGCACGGTTTTTCATAAATGGTGCCGATAGTATTGACAAGCAGAATTTGATCCATTTTTTCCTTAATGGAAAAAATCCTTCCTGGGTGAAATGTCACCTTTTTTTAATAAAAAAAAAAAAATAAATAAAAAAAGTTCTTATTAATAATAACCCCTGAAGAGTCAAGTAGGAATTTTGTGTTTAAAGGTTTATATCCGACTTTAATATCGGAACAATAAAATTTATGCAATAAGGGTTGAACTGAAAAATAAATAAATTTTACTGCTCCGGGATGAAATTTGGATACAAACATTTAAACAAACCAGAAAAAATTTATTATTGACAAACAAAAACAAAATCATTTATGCTCGGTATCGTTCCATTAAGAAATCACTTGATGAGGAACGGACTTGGAACGTTTTTACTGGTCTTATATTACTTTTGCTTTGTAAGTTTCATCGCACACCTATTACCCCAATTTTGAACCACTTCCCGTCATTCATTCTTCTCCACATTTTTCACATAGAAACAACCAAGGTGAAGAATACAGAAACCAAAATCATAATAATAAAAAAACAAAATGGCGTCATATTTTTTTGCTTTTTAATTTTCATCGCACACCTATTACCCCAATTTTGAACCACTTCCCGTCATTCAATTTTCCCCTAATTTTGCACATAGAAACAACTAAGGTGAAGAATACAGGGAAAAAAAATCTTTATTAGTTTTGAAGTTAAAGGCATTTTGACATGAGCCATAGATGTGAAATCGATAAAATTGAAAACATCGGTAAACCTCGAAAATGAAAATACATTAGAGCTACTAGGACAAGTAGCTCAAGCCCTGGGCTACTAGGACAAATAGACAAGCCCTGGGACACCCTCCATAGAATTGAAGTTGATTAGAAATCAAAATGCTAAATTTAAGTTAGGAACTATACCAATAACACCGTTTTTAATTAATATTAGATTAAATTGTTTTGGAGTTTTTCTTTTTTCCTTTTTGAATTGTAAACTAAACGAGCTTTCTAGATGTAATCTAATTCAGTTCTGTAGATAGAAGAGCCTTTACAGACCCTAGTTTTATATATGACTACAAAGCAGGTGTTATCAGGTAGATCCAAGCCATTTGACCCTCATTTCATAGACTAAACACGAACCTGATTGTAGATTGCCCTGGGTATTGCACGTGTTCCCTTAAACATAACTTACTGTGGATTACACATTACACGCATGACTTGTCCTTTGTTCAAGTCATTAGATTGTGGTCAGCATAAGCTCAGTGGTAAAGTTTTGTATAAAACATCAGCTATTGTGGTTATTTTTTACGATAAACTAATAAATTTGATCATTGACATTTATGTACTATGAGTTAGTTTCAATAAACTAATTTTATTTTTTATTGCAAAAATATCTTCTACTGAAGTGTAACCCTGGTCAATCTTCTCCCCACTGTTCTCCTTATCTTTAATGTTTTATAATCTTGATTTCTCTGCAACATTATTACTAAAATAAGATCAAAAACAAACTTGGCAAAAAATATAATTCATAACAATAGCCAAGATTTTTTTCTACCATTTTATAAGTGTAATATATGAAGTTAATGTCACTTGACATATTGGGATAAGGGGCTATTCTTTGGAACGCTTTTCGACCCTCGTTCTCTATTATATTTGTTATTGTTATAAATAGCTTTATACTATTTTATATTGAAGTTTAGTTTTTGTTATAAATATAATAGTTTATTGTGATAAAATTTTTTCAAATATCTAAAATATCTGCAGTGTAGCATTTTCAAAAACTATTAATATAAAAATGACAAATAATAAGAAATAACTATTATCATTTAAAATCTATTAGGGTAAAAAAAAATGTTCCAGCAATTTTTGTTTAATAATATTTAGCTTCCTATGGAATATTATTATATTTCAGTTCCTTTATCTTCAGTGAAATTTTTTATTTATTATTTTAAAATCTATTTTTATTTTTGATTCTCGGAAACTTGTTAGTTTCTATTGCAATTGAAGGTTTTCTATTCTCATTTATTTCCACTTTTTTTATTTCTCTTTAGGAAAAAATTCCACCTTCCTTGTACACAGGGGAAAAAAATATAAATAACTTTATCTACGAAAAGGAGATCTCTCGTCACAACAAAAGAACCCGTAGTTTTTTCTACACGTTGAAAGAAAAATAAGAACAAAAGTTTGCGCAAACCTAAAATATTTTTACTTCTTTGTTTTATCTGCCTCTGAGTTTAATAGAAATCTTTTGTTTTACGTGTGAGTTTTTTTTGGGAGCTGGTTTTTGTTTTTTGAACCCTTTAGGGTATAGTAAGGGAGGGGGAAATAAAGGGTCAGAGGATTTTTTTCCCATAATTTCTTTATTAAACCTACACCATTTTTTTGCTGCAGCTATTGAAGGTGAAAAAAGGATTTTGTTTTTTGTAAAAAAAACTGTCAATAATTCAAACATGAAAATATTCTGATCTCTTTTCGAAAGTTGTCTCCCATTTTAATTTCTATTGTGACCGTACTCTTTTTTATAAAAGTTAAAAAACTACGTATATTGTTTTTGTAATCTTTAGTTTTGTCTCGTCTATGTTGGTTCAATACATATATAAATATATGTGTATTGGGTTTTCTAAAAATTATTGCTTCCGAGCTTACCAAAGGTAAAGAAAGCTATGTGATAGTTCTGAGTAATGAAAATATTTTATTTCTTTGTTTTCAAAAATTCAGATAGAAATCCGTTTCAGACAACAGGGAACATTTTTGGTTCCGTATCTAACAACACTAGCACACCCCTCAGATATCTATTTCTTCTTGGTCGAGCATTCCAATCGCTTTTATAACATTCTACTCCCAATCGGTATGACAAAGTCCTCGGGATAAGATTTTTCTTAATATTTAACCCAAATTTAATAAAAAATGGTTAGTAGTTTAGGCTCTATGCGTCTGCACACACTATAGACAAGAGACATACTTTGTTTAATTTTTGTTCAGGGGACCATAAAACGTGTAAATCCATCAAAATCTCTAAATCTAATTATCGCGCCATCGCAATACCTTCTCTCATGTACATTGTTTAAGAGAAGGTAATAATGATAATAGTTGAAGGAAATCTTTTTAGGGTACTGGTTAATTATGTGCCCTTCCCGGTGAAAATCAACACCAGCTAACCTCTAACCAAGTCACCTTTTCCATGAAAGAAGCATCGTATCGAATGTCGAATGCGGAGTCGATAGTAGATGACAGATGGAAGGTTACACCAAACGACCGGTAGGGCACGTAATTAACCTGTAATAATAAGCTCTACGGACATCCTTTCAGGACACAAGTCTCTCCCTAAGGAGGATAAAGCCAATTTTGAGGTTTAAAAAAGTCTTTTCACTACCTTGTCACAACACTCGCAGTCCCTAGCCACTCTATACGAATTATCTCCAACTCTATTAACTATTTCTTCTCTCCGCCTTAACATGGGACTTCCTTTCCTTCTTTTGCTTTCTCTAGAGACCCATTCAGTTAAGATTTTGGCTCATCTGTTATTATCCAATCTAGCCAGGTGCCCTTTCCATTTCCACTAGGTGTGTCGAGTTTCTTTCTGCATAAATCCTTCAGCCTTGTTGTTTCTATTATTTCTTTGTTACTTATTTTGTCTACCCTTCTTTTGTTGTACATGCTCCTTGCAATACTCATTTTTGATAGTAATTTATTATCAATTTTTTCCGAAAGAGACTACATTTGGTCACCGTACAAAATAATTGGGTATACACTAGAAGACAATATTTTTGGTTTTAGCCATTTGTCTACTCTACTTTTAAATATCTTTTTTAAAAACCAATATTTTCTCTAAACCATTGCCTACCTATTTCTTGGCATTCATTGAAAAAGCTGTTTTATAATTTCTAGTTAAAGTGAGAGTCCTAATGAAAGCTGACAAACTTCTAATTAACCAGTACTAGGAGCAAAATAAAATTTGCTGAGATATAATATAATATTTATCGATTTTGCATATTTAATTTAATATTTATTGTTTTAATGTTTAGAAAATGAAAAGATTAATTTGTTATCATCCTTGTTAATTAAAGTTAGATAATATCCTAGCCCGAGGCTAAGTTTTCCAGTTGTTTTGTTTTGCTGTACTACTAAGAGATTGTCGGCTGCATTTGCTGCTTTATGGTCTGCTGAAGTAGTACCTTGGCTGTGAACTCCTTCAGGTGTAAGTTGAATGGATGAGAACAGCTGCTTCAGACAGTATCTTTCCTTCTCAAGACTATCTTCCTTTCCTTCTGTATTTCTAATTTTAACTAATGAACCTTTTGTCGTTATCTTTCATCCTTTAATTAACTCGAGGTAATTGTTTAACTGTTTTTTTTTTTTGTTTTTTTTGCTGACTTCGGGTATAACTGTATTTTGAATTTCATATTTAAGCTTACAGCTTATTATACCTACACAGTAACTTACAAATAATAATACTGGAAAAGAAATAATATTGAGATTATCCTTAATACAGGTACTTTATCCTTAATACTGGTACTTTATCCTTAATACAGGTACTTTATCCTTATTATAGGTACTTTATCCCTAATACAGGCATTCAGTGTGAGAGTCTGTTTTGTGTAATGTTAAAGCAATTTGAATACTCCATAATATCTATTTTTTTTACTTTGAGAAAATTTTAAATAATAATATTTGAGGAAAGATAAAAAAAAAAAATATGCCTTTTCTTGGTCTATTTCGCCTTTACCCTACTAAGGGCTTGGTATTAGGAACGGCATCAAATAATTTATTATTTAAAACGGTTGCCTTTATTTATTTTCCCTTCTTTATGAAGGGTTTTGTACCGTAAAAGTTTTAAAATTTACCTACTGAAAGACTTGAGGCTGTGGTGTAAAACAAATATTATTATCTTTAATATTTTTATGTTCTATATTTTTGTTATTTTTATCAAATTGAAATATTTATTATAATGATAACATAATTTGTACAATTTAGTTCCTTCTTATTCTTCTATTAAAATTCTATTAGATTGAGTTTTGATTACTTAAAATGGTTTGATTAGTTTTTTTTTTAAATTTTTTTTTTAATTTTAGCAGTCGAACCATTCTTCTCTGTTGCGTTGTGTGATTGGCGGTCTACTGGTAATTTTGACCCTTAACTTGTGGAGAGTTGATAACGAATAAATATATTTTTAATCTCTCACAAATTACAAGAATAAAATACAAGGAAAAAACAATTATGAAAATATAAATCTCTTCGAGTTGACACGGCTCTGGTCCTGTCAAAACATCGCGGCAGTCAGGGTTGCCACATACTCCCCTCCCAGTGTCAACGATCAGCACCTTTGTTGAAATCGCACTTTTCTTCCACTTGTGTTCTTTATACCTTTTGTTGCACTTAGTAGGGTTCTGCAAGAATTGCTGGGTTCTGGAGAGTTGTGTTGCTTAGCTTGTTCATTTCCGCTATCGTAGAGCAAGTAAGCCGGCTTAAGCCTGTCTATTGAAACAGTTATTTCACCTCTTCCAGTCAGTATCTTGAAAAATTTCTCACTTCGGTTAATCACAGCAAATGGTCCATCATAACATGGCTGTAACGGTTTTCTAACGGCGTCATGACTGATAAATACGTGTGAACATGTCTTTAGGTCTAGGTGAACGAATATTTTTGGAGACGCGTGATGCTTTGTCACTACCGGTTTAATCCCCACCATAGCTTGCCGCAGTCTTTCTACAAAACTTGGTAGGTCTGTATTGGTTTGTGAAGGTTGGGCATCCGTTATAAAATCTGATGGTAATCTAACTGTCACACCGTAAGTAGCTTCTGCCGCTGTAGTGTTGCATTCCGGAATTAAATAACATCGTAGGCCAAGCATAACCAGTGGCAGTTTCTCTACCCAATTGCCTGACATCTGTGATGTGTGTCTTGATGTTTTAGTTCGTTGAAAAGCTATACATGCTCTCGCCCACAACGATACTTCTTTCTTCAAGTTTGGCCAAACAAACCTCTGTCGAACGAGGTCAACCGAACCTTTTATCCCCGGATGGGATAGTCCATGTAATGAATCAAAAACAGTTTTTCTTACCGACTTTGGAACGTATGCTCTTATAACCCCAGTTGAATCATCATATACCAGATTTTTTTTATTGCCTATTTTCATCGTTTTTAGTTGCAACGAACATGTTTTTGAGTTCATCAGTATTATTAGTTCCTGGTCTTTTGCTTGTTCGTCAGCCAGTAGGTCTAGTGATACTGAAGATGGAATTTTTATGCTTGATAGGCGTGAACAAGCGTCTGCTGGTATGTTATCTTGGCCTGGCAAATAGCTTATATCAGTAGTGAACTGGCCAATGTAATCCAAGTATCATAACTGTCTTGGTGTAGCCTTATCCAATCTCTGTTTAAAAGCAAACGACAAGGGCTTGTGGTTGGAATATATTGTGAATTTTCTTCCTTCAAGATAATGTCTAAAATGTTTAACAGCAGCATACGCAGCAAGGAGCTCCCTATCATCATATGTGCTGTAATTCATCTGTGCGTTGGTCAATTTTTAAAAAAAAAAAAAATGCTATTGGTTGAAATGATTTACCTTTGATTTGTTGCAGAGACGCTCCTAATGCAGTGTTTGATACATCTACCATTAATACCATTGGGAGGTTGTCCGATGGATGGGAAAGCAGTGTAGCCTTAGAAAGATCTTGTTTTAATTTATCAAATGCTTCTAAGGTTTCTTTAGTCCAAACAATGACCGTCTTGTCGCCTTTTTTAGAGCCTTTTATCAAATTAAAAAGAGTTTGTTGCACTGATGCTGTATGAGGGAGTAAACGCCGATAAAAGTTTACTAATCCTAGGAACCGTNGGGGTCACCAATGTGGAGACGTGATAACGAATAAATTTATTTTTAATCTCTCACAAATTACAAGAATAAAATACAAGGAAAAAACAATTATGAAAATATAAATCTCTTCGAGTTGACACGGCTCTGGTCCTGTCAAAACATCGCGGCAGTCAGGGTTGCCACAAACTATTATTGGCTAAATCGAATCTTTAAATAATCTCTAAATTACGCACAAGCCTACTCATAATGAATAAGGCAGGTTTTCACGACCCTAACTGTAATGCATTAAACCGATAACTACTCTGTTATAATCCGGATAAAGTGTATTCAATTTAGTTTCAAATCCAAAAAATGATTTTATTTTAAAAATTATTTTGTTTTGAGAATGAGAACTTACTCGTAGAATCTGAAGGACATATCTAAGAAAGTGAAGACAATTTCATATATCTGGGACACAAAGTAAGCAAAGAAGACGAAGGAAAGGAAATAAGAATTGCATTGTCCTGGAATGCTTACTCAACAAATGCAGCCACCTATTTCTAGCAGACCTAGATATAAAGGCGCGTCCACACTATGCCGAATGAGGTCGATCGGCCTGTGCCGGTTGGCACGCTCGGTTCGGCACGTTCGGTTCCGCATGGCGTCCACATTACTTTAGTAGTGTGGACGCCCCGATCGGTGCCGAACCCCCACTCTCACAAATACCCCCATCTCACGAGTACCCCCACTCTAGTAGAAAATAGTCTGCGAACCTCACTTTATGATACTATTATGATATGATACTACGCCTTAAAGAAGAATCAAAATTCTGGAAAAGCTGTGTCCTTCCAGTCATTATATACGCCTGCAAAACGTGGACTCCATAGGAAAACAATTCGTAAATTAAGAGTATGCAAAAGAAGTATGGAGAGAAGAAAGATTTGCATATCAAGAAAAGAAAGAAATTGCAATGTATGGATATGGATATGATTAAATCAAATATGTGTGTGTGCATTAATATATAAGTGTGTGTTTATATATGTATTTATATGTATTATGTATGTATGTGTATGTAAGGAAAAATAGGAAAGGGTGTATTCGTGTATGTGTGTGAATAAATATATTTATTTATGAATAACAAAAAAGAAAAGAAACAACTTTTAAATGAGTTATGCAATTTAGAAACCCTCCATGGGGGAGGGGGGGATTTACCATGGCTAAGTACCAATTTTTAAAATCACGCCCAATGTTATTGTTATTACTTGAGAAATATCATTCCTGTATTTATATGTAATTTACACTAAATGGTTATTATTAGTATTGTATTTTGGTTTATAAATTACAAATAATAATAATATATCCTATTATTTGCAAAAATATTTTATTATTTGTGAATATTTTTAATTAGTAATTGATTTCGACTACTACTGCAAAAGCATCTTCAAATGTTAACTTTCTGGAAAAAAGTTTTTTTTTTTCCTAAAGAATACTTGAACTTTAGAAAAAAACGTAGGTATGTTGGGATAAGAGTTTAAATCCGTTGTGCGGCGGGTTTGATAGATATCCGGATATGGATTTGTAATTAATATCCTCAAAATTAACTAATATTACCGGTAACTAGACAATCCAACTAAAAATGTATATTTTCAAACTATTAACCCACGACACTGGCAAAACAACACCTATAATATACTAAAACGTTCTTGTATNAATAATTACGTAAATAATCATTTGTGAAGGACGATTTTTTTTTTATGTCTCCGATTTCAAAAATTAGAATATAGAAATACGTTTTAGACATGAGGGAACATTGGTTCTGTGACTGTCTGCCTGTCGCTCTGTATCTTAAAAACTACTTATCCGATTTCAATTGAATTTGTGTAAAATAAATAGCTAGGATACTTTTAGAGAGGACGTGAGGAAGCTATGTGCCACACTAGTTGGCAGAGTATTTTTTAATGTGTTAAAATTATACATTTTTTTTATAGATTGTTTTTACAACTTTAAATTTGATGCTCAAGTGAAATAAAAAACATCTTTTTTAGTTAATTTGAAAATTTAATTTAAATGCTTTTATAATAACATAGGGTTAAAATTATCTTATCTTCTTTCTTAGAGTAGTAATTAACTTAAGTAATGAAGTTAAATTCCTACGGCTCCTTTCCTTGTCTTGGCTTGTGTCCTGAAGTCACTTCGACTTCTGCCCTTCAAGAGTAGTTTCTTTCTTATGCCATGAAAGTACTTTTGGGTTAATTACAAAGTAGAGTTAAAAAAGTGTAATTGTGTCTCTTATGCTATATAAATAGCTTATCTCAAAAATAGTTAATTTAATTTGAATGGCTTAATTATTTTTATTTGTATATTATATGATCTGGATTCTTGTGCTACTGAGTGTGTTTTTTAATACTTTCTTTTTTTTAATAGGAATAGGTTACCAACTTTTGTCAAGCTATATTAAAATTATTTTATGGCCATCTCCATTTAAAATATTATATAATTTACCACTTCACTACGCAATATCATCTGCTTGAATGCTCGGAACATTGAATGATTTAAGTGGAGTTTTATTAAAATCGATACGTTAGAACGTAAGGTTATTGGTAAAGACGTTGTTTCCTCTATTTTAAAAGTTTAGTTGTCCGCTTAGTTTTAGCTATCTTTTCATAGCGGTGCCGTTGTTGGTTTTACTAAAAAATGTCTTATTGAAAAGATGAAGTTAGCATTTTTTTCCATTTAAAATGGTCCGAGGAGCGACTAAATTATTGCGAGGTTTATCTGAGTTTTATTTGAAATAAAAAAATGATTGTCTTATCGAATGGAGGTTAGAATTATTTCCTTTCTTTAAATTCAACTTTGAAATGTTCTCGCAATGGTTGCGCCCCGAACATATGGGCGGATAACGTTATCCAACAGTTGTCCTGGGCCTGGGCATTGGTCAAATGAACATACTATGTAACAATCTTCTCCGAAATAAATCAACTTTTACTTGAGTTATTATCACTCGTTACCGACACACATACAGACACGGTGCATATTCGTGAGATGTAGGAAGCACACTACGCTCGCTTCAATTAATCAAGGCTCTATATGGTCATCATCAGTGTCGAAAAATGTGTATTTCTAGAAATTTGCTTTGCAGGACTCACTTTGCCTCTATGGGCTCTATTTTTTAATTTACGTTTTCATCTTTTTCGGAACTGAATTCAGAGAATAGAGGCCGAAAGCTGCTTTGATTAATAAATGCATCGTGGAGAGATTTTTTCCTTCTACCTTTAATGAATATCTGGTTTGTTGCTAAAGGTAGGAAGATATTTTTTGTTCAATTTAGCTGTTTGACCTAGTGAACTGCTTATATGTATATGGAAGCACTTATTGCCGAGTGGTTCTAGACTTAGTGGATTTTTCCTGCTCTAGGTAGACGTGCAGTGTAGGTCCTCTATACTTCTATACGATTAAGTGCTGTCTGTGGTCCACTCCTTTATTGTCTACATGTAATTCCCTATCCGACTGTTCTTATATCCTGACTCCAAACTTTGCTCTATTGTTCTCTTTTGTAATTTAAATCGCACAGTTCTTTTAATTATAATCTCAATTTGCTTCCACGCTGAAGAATAATTGTTTATGACTTCAAATTCTACATTGCCTCAACCGATTTGCGTATGAGACAACGGAAAACAATGTTGGTCCCTGTTTGTCTTTTTTTCAACAATTTGTTTTGCTGTGACCCATATTTTCAAAACTACTAGTCCGTTTTAGATGGAATTTAGATGGTATGTCAAAGTTAGCCTATATAAATGGACACAATTTTAAACTCTTGCGCACGTTTCTTGTTATGGTACAATATCAGAATCTTAGTGAAACTAATTTTGGTCTTTGATTGTCCTTTTTTGTCCTTCTTTTTCTGTGACCCATATTTTTAAGACTGCTTGTCCATTTAAGATGAAATGTAGATGGTATGTCAAAGTTAGCCTATATAAATGGACACAATTTAAAACTCTTGCGCACGTTTCAGAATCCTATTAAAACTTATTTTTGAAATCTATCTTATTATAATTAATTTAATAAACATTTGTCCAATAACGGGTAGCAAGTAAGCAAAATGTAGCTTTGTTGAATTGGATATTTTGGGGGATTCCGCTACCAAATTTCATGTCACCTTAACCTTAATTAGTAATGTAGTTATACATAATATGAAAAGTTGTATAATAATTAACCTAAATACATTACTATTAAAAGTCATACTTACCGAATTATCAATACAATATAATAACTGTTTGTACAATGAAACCAAAATTAATATTTGCTAGCACGGTATTTAGGTTATAGTGATTGAAATATTTTTTTCGCTTTCTTTCTCTATTTGATTTTAGAATAAGATAACATCCAACACTTTTTAATGTTAAATAAATTTCTTTTACTTAAAGAATTCGAGTTATAAATTTAGGTCACAATGAAAATATTGTATAGAAAAAATAAACAAATAAATAAAAATAGGGGTTGGTTTTTAAAGAATATTTTATTATTTATTTTTCTACACTGTAGAATAAATTAATCGTCACTATATTTTTTTCTAATTTTCATTCTAAAAGTGTGTTATGTATATACATATATGTATGTATACATTTTAAATTTATTAAACTCATTGGGTTGCATCATAAAAAGTTTTAGTATTAACTCTCTTGAGGAAGTTTTGTATGAGGGCTTTTCTAAGACAGTTAACGGGGAAAAATTCCGTAATGGCGTTTTCGTGAAAACTTTTTTTTCCCCCTTCATTTATGGGATATTTTTGAAACACAGAAAAGGGAAAGGGCCGAAAAGTATTATATCATAAACAAAATGAATAATGATTGTAGAGTGGGGCCCGGGGCCAAGGAGGGCCTCGAGGCCCGTTAAAGTGCTAAAAGAGCTCTTCTCAATGTCCTCAATTTTACCCATCTAGAACAATAACATCTAATAACACGGTCTAGCCAGGCTTTAGAAGAGAAATACCAGACCGAAAAAAAAAATCTTGACAAAAGAAATAAAACAGGCTACATTCTCGTACTACTCTCTTTCCAGTCCAAATTACTTCTAAAATGAAAATTCGGTAAAATAGAATCTCAGACTTGGCCTAGAACAAACTTTAATAACAATTTTACTTGGGATATTCGTATGTATATCCATTACATTAATATATTCCATAGTATGGGGCAATTTAGTGGCGTAGAGGTTGTTTTGTGGCCCGCTCGAACAATTGGCCTTGCTACACTACTGTTAAGTATCATAAAATCAATCTTTTACATTTATATGGTTTTGTCTTGAAACAATTTTAGATAATTAATGAGACAGTTAAATGTATTGTTAAGCCATTGTAGAAAAAGTCAATTAAAAATCAAATCCTAGAAAACCCCGACTTATGTAAGTAAAAAATAAAATTAAATAACTTTCTAAAGAGCGAATAGAATCGACCAAAACAACAGAATTCGAAAATATATGTTGACGATTATTTATGAATTCAATTATAATTAGTATCTAGGTTTGAAATCCATTGATGATTTATGCATTGCAGGATTGATTCTGAATTAATTTTATCCATGTCGATTAATGACCCATTCATTTATGCGGAATGCTCCATGCTTATTCAAACATGAGCAGAGCCAGGTTTATGATAGATATGTTTATTTCTGTTCCTTTGATTCATTAGTATTAATTTCTTATCATCGATCAGAAGGCATTGTACAGGTGAAATGCACATCTATTATCACTTAAAATATTCGAGGTAACATTTTAAGAATATCTGACGACTTGAAAGTATGCAACTTAATTACTATGTATTTTGAATTATTAATTCTTGTAGTTTTTCTTACTAACTGATTTCCGACTGAAATATCCTTTTACTGTTTTCAGCTAGGAGAGGAAAATAATAATAAAGTTGGCAGCAATGCTCTTGCAATACGGTCCTTTGGGAATTTATCAAAACACACAGAGTTCAATAACCAGTATAATCGGCACGTTTCAAAATGTAAAAGTTTGATATAGGTGAAACTTTTGTCCAATTTATTATAATGAACTGAAACAAACACCTTTGTCCAAACACAATAAAACTACTTCGAAGTATCTTTAGCTCAAATTTATAAGTTTTTGGAATGGAACGAAGTTCCTTATGGCACGTTACAGCGTTGTATAAAGGCGCGTCCACACTATGCCGATCGGGAGAGCCGAATTAGTGTGTACGTGAAGGTCGGCCTTGCCAACGTGCCGAAAACCGAACCGAATCGTGCCGAATCCAACCCGAGTTGGATACACTACTACACTATTGGATACACTACTACACTATTGGATACACTACTACACTATTGGATACACTACTACACTATTGGATACACTATACTACACTACTAAAGTAATGTGGACGCCATGCCGAACCGAATGTGCGAACTGAGCGTGCCGACCGGCTCAGGCCGATCGGCCTCATTCGGCATAGTGTGGACGCGCCTTAACGGCACTGAATCCGAAAAAAAATACCGTCACAAAACTGACCTCACGAAATCGACTGATGACGTTAACTTGAGTAAACGATTACCGATATAGTTGAAATTCGGTACACATGTTCATTTTTCCTATGCCCAAGACGAATTTGTTGGACAACTTTATCCGCCCAAGTGTTCATGCGCAACTCTCGCGTAAACGTAAGCTTCAAATGTAAAATTAAAATTTTAGGACGGGGAAAAAATGCAAACATTCAAACTTCATCTATTCAATCAGATAAACAACTTTTTTAAATATATATATTTTTAGGAAAACCAACACCGTCACCGTTATGACCGCTATGAAGTATTAAAGACCACTAAAAATATAAGCGGATCTACATGCTTAAATAGAGAAAACAACGTTTTTATCGACTTTTACGTTCTAACGTAACGATTTTAATAAAACTTTATACACATCGTCTAATGTAAATTGAAATAGGTAAGGAAAATTTCAACCTGGTACAATCAGAAGTTTTTGTATAGTGAAGTGATATATTTTAAATAGAGTAGGCCGGGGTATGAGGGTTAGGGAATAGTGCTGTTCTCTCACTACTCGGCTCTACTTTATTCGTCCTCTTTAACTATCAGCACATAATGATTAATTATTTTCTCTATATATTAAATATATATTTATTACAAGACGTCCGCTTTGATGACAAAAACAAAATGATTTTCCTTTATATCCGCTAAGTACAAGTAGTTAGTTAGTTTTAATGTTGTCGTTGTCCTTTTTGTAACTCCGTCACTTTTAATGTTGTCTCTTTTCTAACTCCGCCATGTATAAGTAGTTAGCATAATATACTTAACAGTGTGTTTTTGTAATTTATATAATGAAAAGCGTAAGGAACTTCATTCCTACCGTGTGTCCCGTGAAACCACTCAGCAAAGTTACTTGTACTTTGTTATAGTCTTTGTTTAATCTTAGATAAATTTATATTTCGAAGAATTTCTGATTTATTAAATTGTTGATTTATCTACCATAAACATCATATGGCTAGTGCCGTTTTTGGATTCCAACTACATATAACTTTAAAAAAATATGTAATTGAAATAACAAATCTTTATTTCAAATTTTAAAATAATCAGAGTTTATATACCTACATAAATAAATGTATGAAATATATACATAAATGTTACAATAGAATGCATTTTATGTAGTGTATTCACTGAATACGTCGAGGAAACAAGTCATATCTTAATGTAAAAATATTACTTGGAGCGAACAGCGAACCCGGTAGTGAATTTAACCAATATCTCTTAGTGAGAATTCGGCCTCAATGATTTCTCATCATAAAATCGGCTTTGTGTATTTCATGCAGAACGAATGTAGATTAAATTTGCTTGAGAAGTTGGGGGAAACCAGAAAAGGGAGAGAAAAGTATTAATGAGGTAGGGGAAACGTCTTCACTGATAAGAAATCTGGTTTCGATTTCAATTTGGTCTTGCATTAGTAACTGATCATATATTGTGTATATATTTCAAGTCTTCTGAATGTTATGCTCATAAAACTATAAGTAGGTAGGTATTTTATTCAAATTATTTTTTAATTACTCCCATACATTACGTGGTATGTATATGTGGAAGGAAAATATGTATTGTGATAGAGTATTATAATTATAGTACATATACATTTCAGAATCCCTTCAGTCCAAGAAAGCCATTTTTCAAAGAAGTCATTTTTAAAAAATGACTTCTTTGAAAAATGGACCTAAATGACTTTCTTGGACTCGTGATCATGATTTTATGATGATAAATCTATAGACCCAAACACTGCTAGAACTATTTCGAAATTAGTTATTCATGCTTCGAAAAGCTTATCCTAGGGGAAAATTTATAAGTAAATATTGGTTCTAACATGAGCGTGCTGCACCCTCAAAACTCCGAAAATTGTGGAAATAATCTGCAAATTTTTGGGTCTTATTTTATATTATACTTTAATTATTTCATGCTTTAACAGCCAATTGTTGTTGACAAATTTATATAATTTTCCTCCCGAATTTTTTTAAAACTGTCAAAGCCCAATATTTGTGAAGCAACATAATCTTAAAAACTACACGTCCGATTTTAATGAAATTTTATTTCAACCTGCTCACAAACATACATTTATTTACACCCGTATCTTTAAAAGTAGTGATTTTTATGGAAAATAGAAAATGGATGGTTTGTCGAAAGTAGAGCGCAAATAGCAACAGATTAATTTCAATCATCTGCGCTCTTTATGTTTTGCTTAATTGATACTTTAATTCATGTAAAAAATAAAAACAATTTTGACTTATTAAAAAAAAAACCTGGTAAGTGCCACACTAATTGGTAGTCTATTTTTAAATGAATGAAATTATTTAGAAACTGAAGAGCGCAGACTGTTGACATTCTGGGGCAACAAACAATGGGCTAAATATGGCCTACAATTTAAATTTCAATGAAATGGGACAAATATAGTTTTTAAAATATATTGGTTCACATAAGTTGAGGGATAGATAGACTGACAGACCGATACGGTTCCAAAAATATTCCCTGATGTCTGAAACGGATTTCTGTTTTGGAATTTGTAAAAATTGAAGACATCAACAAAGATTTTGTTTGTCAGAACGATCTCATAGCTTCTTTTACGGTAGGCTCGGAAGCAATAGATCAGAATGTCTACAAATTTTTTGATCAATAACAAAACTAAACATTTTCTTTACTAGTATCCTAAGTTATTAAAAAATATTGTATAATTTATTTAAAAATTGATTATTATATAACCTTACACTTGGCGTTTTAGATATCAAAGCGCTTAATTAATTAATCAAATAAATATAAATATAAAAAAAAACGGGAGAGATAGAGTGGTCCAATTACAGGCTTGATGTCGTACCATTAACCTGATACTGCACTTAGTCTCTGTACTCAGGGGGTGAGGCTTGAGTTAATTTCATGCCATTTTNCAATTACAACACATAACTTATAACTAAGAGTTCAAATTAAAAAATATTTGTTCATTATTTATGTATACCAGAATTTGGGTATGAAAGGTGTTTAAAAACAAGTAATAACTAGAAAGAGAACCATAAGATACATTAACTTTAGTTTAATAATGGATACCATTTCAAATAGGACACACACACACACACACACACACACATATATATATATATATATATATATATATGTGTGTGTGTGTGTGTGTGTGTGTGTCCTATTTGAAATGGTATCCATTATTAAACTAAAGTTAATGTATCTTATGGTTCTCTTTCTAGTTATTACTTGTTTTTAAACACCTTTCATACCCAAATTCTGGTATACATAAATAATGAACAAATATTTTTTTAATTTGAACTCTTAGTTATAAGTTATAAGTGTTGTAATTGTTATAATAGTGTATAGTTAGATTAGTAATTATAGTGTTGTAATAGTTGTAAGGGTTTGTAGAATTTCTTCCAGAAAATCAATCTATTATCATTTAACTGATCAATTTGTCTCAGTAATTGGACATTACGCTTAGTTATACGTGTTTTAAGATTATGGTCATACTAATTAAGTTGATATTTTCCCCTAGAAAGTCTTTTTATCATAAAGTTAATAGCCATCATTATAGTTATCATGATGGCCAACTTAAATTAAACTTTTGTGTCTGGGTGATTAAAAGGTATCGGCAAATCCGATTTAATAATAACGCTGTATCTGATAGATTATAACTAAAAATATGTATTTTTATTTAGATTCAATAGCTAGGGATGGACCATAACTCGTAAAATGTCATTATTATATTCAAATGCTCCACCCATAGATGGACGATGGACCAGTGCTAATCATTTCTATTATTTATTAGAGATTGCAACTTCGAACAGACGCCTTGTAAACCAATTTAATCCAAAAACCAATTAATTTAGTAAATTATTTCTTGTAGAGATAGAAACCTTTAACCAGACACTATATCATATATCACAATTATTGATTACAGTTATTAACATTCAAGAAACACAGTATAAAATTATTTGGCTCGCAGGGACGCTCTATTGATTGTTGTAGTAGTTGATAAAATTCTACCACTTGAAGGTTGCTATCTTTAACCATAGGTTAATGTTATAGACATAGTGTTTGTTAGATGATTTTTCTGACTTTAAAATAGATCACATTCGGTCAAATACCGAATGTCAAATATATAACTTTTTACCGCAATCGAATTGAAATTATCGCTCTGGTTAGCCAGCGTGATGTAAACATTTTTAAAAAAATATAATTTAAAAATTATAACCATTTAACAATTATTTTTCCTAATTTTATTTACTTATATTAATGTTTGGACTAGATTTGTTTTTAATTTTTATCCATATAATTTATTTTATTTATTTATTTATGATTGCTATTGTTGTTACAGAGGCGCATCGTGCGCTGGAGTTGTTAGAAGACTACCATGCGAAGCTAGTGAAGCCACAGGACAAGCAGTTAAGACTCGCCATCGAGAGAGTCATCCGAATCTTCAAGTCTCGTCTCTTCCAAGCATTATTAGGTATGTTTCCTTTGTGTAATTATCAATTTCTATATAGAACAATGTAATTTCCCATGTAAAAACCTTAATAGAATAATGAAAAGCTGGAAAGCCTCTCCACAGAATAGTGGTTTTTCATTATTCTCCTGATATCTACTCCATTTGCGCTCTTAATCTTATAAAACCTTAAGTGTAATGATAGGATATGGTGCGTTAGGGGAGGTCATTATTATTGGTAGAAGATAAAGCGTCTTCGCGTAAAATTATGTACTTATAAATAAATACTGTTTATAAGACTATCTATGACTGTGTTGTTACTGACCACTGACTGGTTTTTATGACTTGACTCGTCCTATTAGCTCTTTTGGTTGATTCACGTTTTCACCTTTTTCAGCTCTGAAAATGGTCTTAAAGAGGCCGAAAGCTGCTGTGATTTTTAATATTATGATCATTTTACAAGGAGATACTTTTCCTTCCAACTTTACGTCTAAAGCTCTGACATTTAATTAGTATATTATATTTATATATTTTGTGATTACATACACAAATCATCAGCTATGTAATTATTTGTACACTCTAAAGCCGGCCATACACGTTGCGGTATACTCGACAGATAAACCTTTACTAATAACCTGCACCGGTAAACCGGAGCGTGTGTACTAATAAATTATGACTTAACTGCGCAGTTATCATAGCACACAAGCTCTGGTTCAACTGTACAGGTAAAATGGAGCGTGTGTACTAATAAATTATGACTTATCTGCGCCGTTATCATATAGCACACAAGCTCCGGTTCACTAGTACAGGTGACCTGTACAGGTTTACGTGTCATGTATACCTCAACGTGTATAACCAGCTTAATATTAATCGGATTTTTCACTACATTACATAACATCCTTAAATTGCACGCTTCCTGTTTAACAATTTCATTCTAGCGATTTCATTTCTTACCATGCATAGGTTTGTTTCAACCAAGCAGTGTACCGTCCGCGGGATCGTCACCGGCATGCGCAATATAGATAAAAGCCGTTCCAAGCCGACTTGTGACAGTGTTTCGTACCGTCCACGAAACATCCAACCCCGGAAGAGATCGTTTGCGAACCGTTCACTGTACGGTCCCAAAGCTCCTCTTACAATACCATGTAGGGGAGACTGTTGTACCTTGATCATAGTGTACCTTGGATCACCCTTCAGTTTCTTGGAAGATGCTGCTATCTACGTGACAGAATTGCTCTAAGACAATGTTAATACTTTGTCAAGTCCTTGCAAGTCTGACATTGTTGTCTATGTGCTGTTGTTTTCGAATAAAATAAAAATAATTTATTACAATAAAAATTCTTTTTCAAAAAATGTTGTTTTTAATCCATTTTATCTTCCTTAAGGTACATGACGTTGATGATAATATAAGGAATACTAAGACATGATCAATGGTACATTATGGACTTGTACCATTGATCACATATTAATAAAATAGAAATATATTTTTTTCCCCCATAACTGTTTAATATATAAACTCTCAAAAAATACATAGTGTGTAGAAATAATGGTGTTATCAGGAAAGACTCTTTCCGTTATTATATTTTAAAAAATGGCTTTTTAAAAAATTCAAAAGTAAATTTTGATCCAAAAGGTACAACAGTCTCCCCTACTGATGGTTTGTATGACATGCGCAGTTATGTCAATAGTCACAAATATCAACAGGAAGGTTCCCCAACTGTTTCCTTGAATGTTTTTAATACAGTGGGAATTAAAGTCCTAAACCCGTTCCAACCTGATATGATTTTATTACAGTACAATGCGTATAAAACCTCTCATAAACGATTCCCGCACGATCTGCGGGACGATACAAAGGACGGTACAAATGGGGTTGGAAGAAGCCTCATATTAATTCCTCTTTACCTTCGTCGGAAGGACAACCGAGTTCTTACGGTATAGAGTTTGCCTGAGAATTTGCATTTATTTTCAAATTGGCCCCTTTTTTTGTTTAATTTATCATTCTGAATTCTTACATTGCTTAAACAATTGTTAATTATCCGTCCTCTGTGGAAAATTGTCTCCAGAAGTTTTTTGTTTTTCTTTACAAGTTACTGTTTTTTTTTTTTTTTTTTTTTTTAATTTTTCCCCTTTACTTTTTCTCTTATTTCTCTCTTGGGATCTCGATTAAGTCTTTGAATAAATTCCTGTGGGGGCTAGAATTTAAAGATAAAACTGGGAAGGAAAGGAAAGATTTAACGAACAATAAGGAAGATGTTCTTGACTGGACTGAGAAGACCTCTTTCACTCCTCATTTTCTCCAATCTTTCCTATTCCACAGCATCTATTTCTGTTTTACTCATAAATCAAGAAAGGCCAGAAGGAAGCTAATAGCAGGGAATGTCTTTCTAAGAATTATCTGAGCTGAAGAACAGAAAATACGGGAATGAAAGAGACACCAACGTGGATGCTAGTTCAGAGTACGCTAGTGTGAGTGAGTTGGATGAGAACGGCTTTAGATTTTTATATTAAACATTGAGGGAGAGGAATTCTATAAGCTTTATTCAGAAGACAATATTGTGACAATAGACTTCTCTATGAGTCTCTTCCTCATATCTTGGCATTTAAGGTTTATATACTCGTATCTCCTATATTATCCTCGGTGAAGGAGGATAATGTATCCTTCCTTTCACAATAACTCAAATATTAAAATTACCAGTCGTTAAAGTCCTGTTTCATTTAATAATTTTGATATTTTAAAATTCGACCACGAAATTGCATAGACTTCTTCTCTTAATTGATGGGTGTGCTAAGTGTGGTGAATTCAGAAAACATTGCTGCTGTGAAATCTGCTTTTCATAAATAGTATGATTAAAGTTTTAGATCAACGTTTTTAGGGTCCGTAGGCAAAACCAAGGACCCTTATATTTTCCTGCGTGTGTCTTTTAGTCCACGGTACCTTGAAACAAATCTCTTAGAGAATTGAATAAGACTAATTTTAGCTTTTTACATCAAATTACTTTAAAAATTAGTTTTTTTTTTTTTTTCAAAAACGGCTATATATTTTTTTTTTTTTTTTTGAAAGATTTATTCATTAGTGCCTTTTGAAAACCAAACTATTAAAATAGAATGTAAAGTTTTATTTATTAATTATTCTCAAAATTACTTTAGTAAATTAACTTAGGGTAGATAAATTTAGTTATTATAATAAATTAAACCAGCAGTCTTATTCATTTTATTTAGAAAAATGCTACCCCTATCTCTATATTTATTTCCTTACTATAATTTCTTGTACAAAAAAAAATAAATAAAAAAGCTTTTACCTTTTAATCTTAAGTAATATAATATCTAAAAATTAATTTTCTTTTTCTTTGCCGGATTTTTATTTTTTACTTTATTCTGTTTTTGATTTAATATTTAAGAAAAACTGTATTTCTCGCCTTTTCTCTTCCTTTTTAATTTAAAATTAAGGAGTTCTCTGCTTTCAATATTTTACGGAATTACTTCTGACGCAGATATTAATGCGGAATTAATTAAACGCAGATATTAATGCGTTTAATTAGTTTGCTTATTGAATATTTAACATAAAGAAAAATCGTATATGTGTATATAATAGTAAAATTGTTAGCCAATTAATGTGGCTCATAGGTTCCTCGCATCCTATATCGTATACTTTAATGGTTTTATGCAACTTATATGGGTCCAACAA
Source organism: Gerris buenoi (assembly GCA_001010745.2). NCBI lineage: Eukaryota > Metazoa > Arthropoda > Insecta > Hemiptera > Gerridae > Gerris > Gerris buenoi. The sequence goes on from KZ651287.1 coordinate 120,203, forward strand.
TGGGCTTATTATGACCCACCTACCAAATTTAAATATAATCGGACTGGTAGTTCAAATGTTGGTTCAAAAAAATTGAGTAACTGACCATAAAAGTTCCCTGATCTCTGAAGCGAATTTCTGTCTTGCAATTGTTGAAATCTGAGACCTAGGAAATGTTGGATATTCAGAACGATCACATAGCTTCCGTTACCTTCGGTAAGCTCGTAAGCAAAATTAATAAATAGAAAGTGAATCATTTTAAATTATTACTAGAGGTCGACCAAGAAGTCATGGAAATCTGAGGAGTGCGCTAGTGTCGTCATGTACAGTCAGTTTTTAATAAAATAGACCACTGTCAAAAAACACAGTGTTGTTCTTTGGTTAGTAATCATTTTATTTTTTTAAATTCTATATTTTTGTTACAGGCAACACTGTACCTTATAAGAAATCACTTCTACTAAACGATAATATCTTTATATTATTATTTATTGATTATTCCTCTTTATTTCTGAGTTTGATTTGTTACTTTTGATTTCCTACCCCGTTATTTGTAGCGTTCTTTGTATTTGCATCATCCCATAGATTTGTGGATCGTACGAAAATCGTTTAGTTGTGACTATAACTCGTACTGTATAAAATAAACAAAACAGGAAACCTAACAGTTTGGAAACCTTCCTGTTGTTATTTGTGAGATTTGACATAACTGGGCATTTCATACAAACTAGAATAGCACCCGACTATACTGACTTCGGCAATACTCGGAAGTTCCGACTTTAAACGAAGCTAAGCTTTCAGTTTCTACCGTGTTCATGACTTCTTGGTCGACCTCTAATAGATAACATATTCAAGAAAATAAACTGATTTAAAACTCTGTCAATATTTTTTTTTACTCTGTTTATTGTTTCATTAGCACTAAAGATTCTTATTTTATCCAAAAATTTACATTTTGTGGAGTGAAACTAACTTTAGTTTGATAAGAAACGGATGCCTGTTCAAACATTAATGTTTAATTTTAATTTTTATCCATGATTCACATAAGAACTAGAAATTTTCTCAGGAAGTTTAGGAGGCCTACAAATTGAGTAATCCCGAAAAAGATTATCTTTTATATAAATACAAAAATTGTATATAAATGTTCAATACTCTCTTTCTCCGATTAAAAATGATTTTGCTTTTAGAAAAATAATGTTCAATTTGTAAGCTTTTGGTAGTATTCATACTACGGAACGTTTAAATTTTGATTTAAATCAAATTATAATTAATACTTACAAGGGGAGACAGATAGAGAAAAATAGACTTTAGCGCACGGATTCGAACCACGGACCTCTCTATATTTCCAGTACAGATGCTCTTATTATCGACAGAGGAAATTATTATCAGTGTTATGTTTAAATTATATTAAATGCTCAGAGTGCAGACTAAAGGTTCCTATACATGATCAAACATTTTGCGCAAAATGTTTGCGCAAACATCAAGCAGCCTCATACACTGTCAAAATGAATTAGAATTAGAATTAGAATTAGAATTGTTTAATGCTTTTAAAGTACATGACTCTTAGCATGGAGCCCGGCCTTACAATATTTGTACAATATATATAATGAAATTTCTTCAAATAATAATTTTTCCTTCTGACAAAAGTAACATCAAATCCTTATAATTTTAATTAATCCACTTCTTAACTCAACATATTTCCTTTTTATTTATTGATTGTAAATACGTTACAAATAATAGAACTACAAATAAAAATTTAAAAAAAAAAAAAAAACTATTTAAATAGATATTTGTAGTAAACAAAACACATTTACCAATACACAATAATACATTTTTGTGAACAATTAGTACAAAGAATTAAGTTAACCAATTAGGAAAATTATATTAGTAACATTGAAATTCTATTATGATTAGATAATAAGGTAATGTTCCCAACTAAGATTTAGAGACTTAAATATATTGTAAATAAACAATTGTATTTAAATCATAAATAAACATTCTACATTGATAAATTGAAATTAAAAAGCATACCATCTACGTTTATTGCATTTTGTTTATGCGTGTTCAATCTTCGATACTAGATTAGAAATATTTACATTTATAATAACATCAAGGTTGTTCATTAGAAAATTTTAAGTTAAGCACACCGACTAGAAAATAAAAAATGTTATTTAATTTTTCCATGTCGTTAATTATTAACAAGTGTTCTAGGCTGTAGTTTTTGTGTGGAAAGTATACATCTATGTACTTAATACGAAACTCATCATATTGAGGACAGGAAAAAAATAAGTGATGTAAGTCATCATATTCGCATCGGTAACATAATGTGCAGATTTCCTGGCAGTTTATAACGTACCTGTTTTTTTTATGATATAACACTATTTTGTGTCGATTAGATAGCCTTACTTGACTCACTAGTCTAATTTTTACGATATTACATGTAAAACGCAAGTAATCTTCACCATGTACTAAACTACTGATGTGTCTGTAGATGTGAGAATACTTTGACTGGATCGCTCTTTCGACGTTTAAACATAAACAATTATTAGTAAAAGCTTCGACTAATGAATTAAAATTGATTTCTATTACAGTTGGATCTTGGTCTTGCCAAACATCTTGCCTCCCGATACTTGTGAGAATATTACATACTTGGGTGGCCCAGTTAGATTCTGTTTTGAGGCCTCTGTTATGTAAATCCAACAGTTTATCGTAACAAATTCTAGGTAGTCTTGACTCGTTCATACCGAGTATTTTACTCCACCATTTAACTACGGATTTAAAAACATTTGTTTTAAGTGAATTACAACCCGTCTCCAGAAAAATTAAATGATCGGGTGTATTAAAAGGCCAAAAAAATAATCGTTTAAAGTAATTAGTGAAAACCTTATCCAACATGTCCAAATATCTCAAAGACCATAGTTCGGCTGCGTATAGTGTAGTCGAGGTTACTAGGCAATTAAATAGTTTAATTTTAGAATTCCAGTCGTTAGACTTACCCCTAGATAATATTGTATGAGATACTCCGAGAGCTCTTATTCCTTTATTGATAAAATACTTGGATGCTTTTAAAAATTTACCCGACACACTGAATGGTACACCTAGATAAGTATATTCTGAAACGTATTCAAGCTTCTCATTATTATAAAACAAGGGTTTAAATCTTTTCGTACCACCTTTTTTAAAAACGACCACTTTACTTTTTGCAACATTCACCGTTAAATTATTTACGGAACAATATTCCGATAGAGCGTCCAGTATTTTTTGAGCCCCAGTTCTAGAATCTGCCATCAAAAAAATATCGTCCGCGAAAAATAAGGCTACCAAATCATTCAAGCCATTCACAGAGATACCTAGGATTCCCCGAGACTTTAAGAATTTATTGAAATCAAGCAAAAATAGGCAAAATAAAATTGGGGATGTCGGTTCACCCTGTAGCATTAAACTAATGTAAAAATTTACCAATCAGTAATACAACAATGGCATGGCTCATATTATTATGTTTATGTATATGTAGCTCCTTTTACAATTTTTCTTAGCTAATAAA
>KZ651287.1:136447-150964 GCA_001010745.2 Gerris buenoi
TTTTTTTTTTTTTTTTTTTTTTTTTTTTTTTTTTTTTTTTTTTTTTTTTTTTTTTTTTTTTTTTTTTTTTTTGCTCATCACCAAGGAAAACTGGTAGTCGTTAGGTTTTCGATATATCGGAAATATCGATAATTTCTTCCGATATATCAACTGATATCGATATTCATTCACTCGATGTCGATATATCGGAAATATCGATATTTTCTTTCGATATCCCAACCCTAGAATTGAGATATCACATAATAAATCGTTTTCTTGGAGAAAGAATGTAGGGTTTGAGTAACCTTTCACAACAATAGTTTAAGAGTTACTCTTATGTGATATCTCAATTCATAATCAAGGCCTGAAGATGCCCAGGTATGGGCGAAATATAGCCAAATATATTAAAAATTGAAATATTTTTAATTTAATTTCAACTTTTTAATCCCTGAGGACCTAACTTTAAGAAGATTTTATAAAATTATAAGGGATCAACCAAAGAAAATTGACAATAGAAACAAATTTAGCTTTAAGCGCTGAAGAGTTTGTAGGAAGTGAACCAAAAAGTTATAGTGAGGCTATGAGCAGACCAGATAGGCAAAAGTGGAAGCTAGCCATTAATGATGAAATTGAGTCCTTATAAAAAAATGAAACATGGGAGTTGGTTAATGTGAGTGAGTGTGAGGGGAAATCCATCATTGACTCAAAATGGGTTTTTAAAGTTAAAAAAGACAGCCTAGGAAATGTCAACAAATATAATGCAAGGTTAGTCGCTAGGGGTTTTATGCAACAAGAGGGGTTTGATTATTTTGAAGTTTATTCTCCAGTTGCAAAACTGAGTACTGTAAGATCGGTCTTAGCAGTAGCTAACCAATTTAATTTTCTCGTACATCAAATGGATGTAAAAACTGCATTCCTCAATGGGTACCTCAATGAAACTGTTTTTATGTCTCCTCCTGAAGGTTTGAACTTCCCAAGAAGTAAAGTGTGCAAATTAAAAAGATCTCTGTACGGGCTTAAACTAGCTCCACGATGCTGGAATGACAGGCTCAATACCTTTGTATTAAGTTTAGGATATTTTAGGTCAGCGAGTGACTGTTGTTTGTATGTGAAAAAGGGGATCGATAAAAACATAAAATGTTTGTTGTTGGTTTTTGTCGATGACATTTTAATTATTGGAAAATCTCTTGACGAAGTAAATACTGTAAAACAAAAATTATCGACGGAATTTGAGATGACCGATTTAGGGGAAGTTAATACTTTTTTAGGCTTAAATGTAGTTAGAAATTTTGAAAAGGGAGTTATGGAAATTAATCAAACAAATTTTATAGATAAAATACTTAACAAATTTGGAATGTTAGAATGTAAAGGGTTAAAGGTACCTATTCAACCCGGATTAAAGTTGACTAAAGGAAGTGGGACGAACTGTGCGAAATATCCTTACCGTGAACTGGTCGGATGCCTCATGTATTTGATGCTAGGGACTAGACCAGACATTTGCTATGCTATTAACTACTTTAGTCGCTTTCAGGACGCGTTCTCAGAAAATCACTGGAACTATGCGAAACACATTCTTCAATATTTAAAGATAACTCGGCACCACGGACTCCGATTTGAGAGGCGTCAAGACAACAGCAGTGAGCCTCTTACTGGTTACGCTGATGCAGACTGGGCCAGCGATCCGGCCGATCGTAAGTCCGTCACTGGCTACTTGTTTAAAGTCTTCGGGTGTCCGGTATCCTGGTGTACTAAAAAACAACCCACAGTCACGCTATCATCAACGGAAGCAGAGTATTTGGCTGCAAGCGCTGCTACTTGTGAAGCTGTCTGCTTGAGACGTCTGTTGATAGACATAGGTGTAAACATGAGTCGTCCGGTCAGTCTTTACGAAGACAATCAAGGCTGCATTAGACTGACTCAGCAGACAAATAGTAAAAGGACGAAACATATTGATGTGAGACACCATTACATCCGCGAGAAGGTTGAGGAGGGGTTAATCTCACTTAGATATGTTTCGAGCCAGGACCAGGTAGCTGATATCCTTACCAAGGGCTTGCCACCTCAAGTTTTCAACTATTTGAGAACACAACTTGGAGTGATGCTTCTAACCAAGGACCCAGGACAGGAGGAGGGGTGTTGACATCCTGACCTGTGTCAACTTGTTTATTTTGTCAAATCATTTTATATATTTGAATTATTTTATTCTCAATAAAATATTCTTGAGTTCTGCAAATTATAATAAATATTATGTCTTATATGAACATCAAATTATAGTGCTATTGCAAATGATATTACACTTAACATTATATGACGTGTGACACTTTAAAATATAGGCATACAGCTGTTTAATTAATATAAGGTTCTAATTGTCTCTTTTACTCTCAATACCTATTTTAAATGCCTAATTATTCATGAGTAAACGCCTAATGATTTATTTAACGAGCACAAGCGTTGTGAGTTCTTAATTTCAGAGGCTTGGGCTATGAAAAGTTAGTATGTGTATTTATTTGTCTGACGACAATCTTCCACGAAATTTGGCTTACAGGTGCATCTCAGGATTTGTGAGTTGAATAGTTTTTGGAAATTTCACACTTTATACTTTCAAGCTTGCCAGTAAGGCGGACGACTAAACAAAAAGTTTTTAGACAAAGAGTAGAAAAATTATATATGTAACTATTAATACAAAATTTTCTATTCTTGGCCGGTATTTTGATATAAAGTATGGCCCATATGAGGGTGTTACAGAATGTAATAGTTCTCTACAATCAATAAATAAGTTCGACTTTTCGGATACACTACTTGAAGCGTTTTCCGGGATGTATTAGCAACGTAATGTTAATTCTAAGAAACAACAAAAATAAACTGACGACTGGAAAGACAAACTGCGAAATATTACTGCCTTTCTGGGACGTAGATTATATCCAGATTTCCCTGGGGATTCCTCTCTTGAAGTAATCCTTTGTCGGGATGATAATATCTGACGTGTGCTGCCTTCTTCGGTATTTCATGGTCGGGCCGTTGATGTATGACGTCTTAGATATTGTTTGATGCGCGTTTCATCTCTGAAAAAAAATAAGGTTTTGCAAGAAAAATCGATCATTTCAATCAACTTAGCTTTAATTTTACAAGCATGCAAACTAATTAATAAAAAAATTAGACTAAAAATAATCTATGTCAAACATTCCCTATGTATATATTTACATTTATGATTTAGGATCATTTTCACTCTTAGAATGCACTCTAAACGTAACTTATTGGTCTCCAAATGATCGATATATTGGTTTCACTTAATAATAGCACTTGCTATTTTTAGAATATAATATTTTTATAAATTAACTTTTTTTTGTCATGACGTCAAGTAAAATAGAATTTATAAGTCCATTGTCTCGTTTCTATTTTTAGAATTAATAGTTGTTGTTAAGAATAATGCCGGTGTAAGACCTCGGTGTAGCCGGCCTTTCTGTTTTCATTCATAGGCTTATCAATCAATAGTGTTATACAATAATAATAGCATGACACGCGTAACTTATCCTCTTGTTAATCTTTTGTATTTTATTTCTATTCTTTAGGGTTTCTAGAATTTATTTTACTCTCAGATTAAATCTTTATAATCCTAAGTAATCCTCTTGTTAATTTTTTGTATTTTATTTCTTTTCTTTAGGTTTATAGAATTTATTTTACTCAGATTAAATCTATATAATCCTAAGTAATCCTCTTGTTAATCTTTTGTATTTTATTTCTATTCTTTAAGTTTTATTGTTAATAGAATTTATTTTACTCCTAGTTAAAATCTTATTATTATAATCCTAACTAATCGTCTTGTTAATCTTTTGCATTTAATTTCTATTCTTTAAGGGTACTATTGTTTATAGAATTTATCTTATTTTTATTCATAAGTAATGTAATCGTATATTTGTACATTATTTAAGTACAATATTGTACTATATAAAGTTTATAATATATAGTTACAAACGCATTAAATATTGTACAATTTTTTTTATTAAAAAAAAATTAATTCCACTGAAATTCAAATTTGAGGTTCTAGTTAATAATCTTACGCCAACACACTTTTTTAAATCCTATTCCGCACGTTTATACTATATAGCTCACTAATGTGTGAAATGGCTGGAACTCTCCACTGCGAGGCTAGTAAAATGGGCCTAAAAGATGGCCTAATTGCTAGCTTCGAACAAGTGGTTCTACCTACCCGTCTAGTAGTAGGAAGTACTTGATAACTACTAATACAATTTATTTTAAAGAAATGTCTATTATTCGAGCTAATTCGAATTACTTAGCTTAATATAATAACGAAATGCAGTAAAATAAATCCTGTTCAATACGGATTCGTCATTTTCCCAAAGAAATGTCTATTATTCGAGCTAATTCGCATTACTTAGCTTAATATAGTAAACGAATGCAGTAAAATAAATCCTGTTCAACACTCTTTACACCCGGGTGCGGGCGCACTTGTGGCAATGCACCACAGTTTTATTCAACCACAGAACTACAGTGACTAAAATATTATTTTATTTTTTGGAAATAAACATTTTGTTTATCTTTACAAGTAATTTATAATTCTAATAGTCATATCTTGTTTGAAAACAAGTATGTAATACAAAAAACCTCAATGGTGTTAAAAAGAAAAATAAAATTAAATAAAAGATAATTTAAATGTATTGCCTGCATCTGCGCAAATTTCATCTCTATTTATAAATTCTATACAAGCACTTTGAACGTGAGAGGAATATTAGTAATGAGCTGTGTAAGTTTAAATCTTTTCTTTACCTTATCCTTGCTTCTATCTTGGCGTTCAATCCTTTTTTTTCTTTTTTTAACGTTTTTACAGGAAAAATCTAATTTCAGAGATTTTGCTAAAAATCAAAAAACGTAGTATGAACAAATTACCTGTTGAACCCTTTTAAATGAGTTAAGTCGTCAATATATTGCATTAGAGATTTTGTCTTCTTTTCAAGTGAGTCAATAGGGGTTAATTGTATGTTAAAGAAAAACAATAAGTTAATCATTATTTCTTAGCTATATTTTGCTCCGCTCCGGATCATATTCATGCCTGAAAACACCTCATAAACTACTTAATATAACATATTTTAAAATTTTTAAGATTGTCAGAACAATTTTTACACTGAAATTTGATAAAAATACGTATGTACATTCGATTAAAAATAAAATATCATTATCGATTGAGAAAAAAATATTTAATAAACACATTATCAATTTATTGTTAGCTATAGGAGCGTCTATACTGGTCATCTTAATGGAATATAATAAATTATCTCTCCCTTAAATTGATACCAGATTATTATACATAGTAGTTTCCAGCCTTTATAAGGTCATAATCAATCAGACTCAATTTCTCCTTCAATCATCACTGATGATGGCCTAAAGGAGGCTGAATGCTGCTATGTATAATAAACCAGTTTCAATTTACGTGGAGAGACAATTTATTTTATTCTATTGTCTATTTAGTTTTAAGCTTTTTTTAAAAAAAAAAAAATAATAATAATAATAATTAAAATTAGTGGTACTGATAATAAAACTTTTAATTTATTTAATTAGATACTTTCCCAGTTGTTTCTGCTTAGCTTATCTCATTAGGATATCAGGTTTTTATTTGAGTTTAACTAGTCTGTTTTTTGTTTTTAGCTGTTAAAATAGTTTTGTATAGATTAGGCACAGAGATATATATAAAATATAAAAGTTTATTGTGTATATATATAAAAAAATTGAAACTTTTTTTTGATTCTTTTATTGATTGTCCATTTATTCTTAATGAGTCAAATTTCTAATTCTGAGATGTCCTAACTATTCGCGAGTTGTTATTTTTAAGCTTTTAGTTGACTAATTCTGTTTACGCCCTTTGGTTTAATCCAATTAAATAGAAAGTTCTTTTTTTCCCTATCTGGAGCCTCTAGGCTTTTGATTTTATCCGGTGTTGAGGGGGCCTTGATACCGGTGACATCACACTCCACCCCCCCCCCCCTTTTTGTTTAATTTATCCGTAGCGTGACGTCATACTGGTTGTTGGATACACAATACATGGCTGTAGGCTTTCTGAAAACCTTGCTCTATCTCAGAATACCTTATAACTCCGATACCTATTGATTCACCGAGCTCCCTTCTCTAACCCTTTCATTTCTCCCTTTTTATCATCTCTGGGTGAAAATTGTCAGGGAAATTTCCGATCTATCAAACCGTGAAAACTTTAGCAAACTATAGCTCACGTTTAATTCTTCCTAGTGCAAAAGATACATTTTCTACCTAACATTGTTTATTAAATAAAAAAATTAACACGATCGCTTTTAACTCTTAACATTATTTTTTATCAAACTTTTATTGAGACCTTATTTAATTTTGATCAACATTTATTGAGTTAAAGGGAATGAGATGTAGTAGTTGTGGTTGGACGGGTAGGACGAACCACTTGTTCGAACCTAGCCTAGCTATCAGGACCCCGTGGTGGAGAGTTGCAGCCACTTCCCACATCGTACCTGTACTGTACATTGCACCGCTGAAGCGGGTATAGTTATTATCAGTGAGCTATTTAATTCATAGCATCATGGCAAGGGATTGAACCCACGACCTTGATTCGCTTTAACTCATTGATAGCTGGCTTTGAGACCCTCGTCCACGCTGGCTCTAATGTGATATATAGTGATGTAAAATGCTCGAGCATAATCTTTTGGAAAATATTCTCGAGCATATTCTTTTTAGCTGAGTTTAAAGGTACAAATCTATTAAACGTTAGTTCTAAGGATATTGCCACCATACATATATTTTAAATATGATGATTATATTGAGGATCGTGGCCTCTATGGCCCCCCTCTGGAGCCGCACTCTTTATAAACTATATCTTAGAAAATATTTTATGCTTAAATTAATTAATTATATTTTTTTGTTTTATTTCAGGTATGTTTTTGGAGATATTTCCTATAAGAAAGGAATTTCTTGGTTATCTGTATTTAAGATAAGGTTAGTGGTTTACTAATAAACTTCGCTTACTATTTTTGAAATATACAAATTTAGTAGGCATCCTATAATTTAACTCTTTTGAAGTTGAAATTTATTACTGTTAGCTTACCATCAAATAGTTTTTGAGTTTACAAAGCTCAACAACAACACCCTTAAAAAGGCAGTATGAGAGTAAACAGAGCAATTTATTACTGTTGGCTTACCATCAAATAGTTTTTGGGTTTACAAAGCTCAATAACAACACCCCTAAAAAAAAGCTGTTTGAAATTAACAGAGACCAATTTATTACTGTTGGCTTACTATCAAATATAGTTTTTGAGTTTACAAAGCAACACCAACACCCCTAAGAAAGATAGTAAGAGATTAAAGATATTAAATGCCTAATATATCGATTTAATATCTGTATTCTCACTATTTTTGCATAAACTTGATGTGTTATTGATTTTTTATATGATTATAATCGTCCCCGTACTCAGAGGATTGTAAAATATCATTTTTTTTTAAATATTTAAACTGAGGGTTTCAATAAATCCTCTCTGCTTGACCTTTCTAAACTAAAAGAAGAGCTTAACCATACAATGGTATGAGCTCATTGGTGTAAAAGCTTCTTTAGTTATCCCTACCAATACCATTATAGGGTTTTACTTCTATTGATGCTTAGAGTATCCAAGTATCAGAACCCTATATAGGGATAGAGTAACAAAGCTTCTGTCTTTACATTCATACACTCCTTATTCGAGCGACATTTTCACCCTATTCTATATCCATTCACTGATACTTCTCTTTGTTTTTTTATCTGTTTAAAGAAGTACTTCTAATGATCAATATAGACTTCCCTCACTTTATATGTTTACTAAAATAGGACTTATTCGTAACAAAAATAGAAAATTGAAAAACATATTTTCAACTTTTATAGACTTTAGTAAACTCCTTAAAAACCTTTTTTATGTCTAGAAGTTTTAAACAGATTGTTGAAAATTAATTTATGAATATTTTTTGACGTGTTTGCCAGATGGTGTAATTTATAGTTTTTTTTTTTTTTTTTTTTTTTTTTTAGAAGAAATTTCTCTCGCATATTCACCTTCCCCACCCTTTTTTTCATTCTAGTACTTAAAATACCTCGTAGTAACCTCTTTAGGGAAATTTTTCGAATTCTCATGACTGTGAAATTATGTAAAAGTTGTTTTATTTTGATTGGAGATGCATAAAATAAGATTTTATATTTTTACTGTGTGATAGAGTGAAGTTTAAATCAAATGATAGTGCGTGAAGTCTCATATAAAACTGATTTTGTTGGTATCGTGAACATAAAATTATTTTTAATAAGGAGAGGGGCACACAAAATGTTGATGCTTTTTGACGTAATGGTGTGTTAATAAATTAAACATTATAAATTTGACTTGTAACAAAATCATTTTCAATGGATTAAAACACTTTATCTACGATTGATACGAAATATAAACATTGTATTTCTGTTTAGATGCGTAGAAAGTGATTTTTTACGTACTTGTATTCATTGTGGATGCGCGTCTCATAAATCTGAAGAATTCCTCTTTTTTACCGCTCTAGGGCAGTAAAAAAGAAGAATTCTTCACTTTAACGCATGATAAGCAAGTTTGTTTACATTTAACAATACTAATTTTCAGTTTGTTTGATAAAAGTAACTGTTTATATCGAGTTTTTTGTGAAAATCAATGAGTGATTTAAATGATTATGACGAATATGAGGAGAATTATACGCCTTCCTAAATAATTAATTCGGCACAAAATGAAACTAATGAATTGATGTCATCTTTATCAAAAGAGAAATATGAACTTACGTACAGGAAGTTTATTTTTTTTTCTGTATTTATTAATCTAACAATCGTAGATAAAGTACGGTACGTAACTCGTACGAAAACGGCATTTTGCATTGCTCGTGTGTTTTACTACCCTCGCTGTCGCTCGGGTGCAAACTCCACACTCGCATGCAGAATGCTACTTTCCGCATTCGGCGCGTATAATGTACTACATATTTTACTTTATCTAACGTTTCTTAAACAAATAAACAAAAAGATAATAGCTATCTATTAGAAGCTTTCCCATTGTAGCAGCTACGATTCTATGAATTCCATTCTTAGAAGGATTATGTAATAGTAAATCCAAGTTGTCATCTTTTAACATAAAGCTCAGTTAACATTAAGCTTTTCAATTGAAACTTAATGCTTTAAGAAGAAGCCTCATATAGATCTGTCTCTTGAGTTCTCTACTGTATAATCCTATGATAATCTAAAGTTAGAGTTCAAGTCTTCTATTTCAGAATTCCATACTGTTATTTTCCCGTCATGACTCTTTGTAGACTAAACATGAGAATATTAAAGTACTTGTGAGATTATCGTTGTTATCTATATCTAAATAGGGTTAATCTTCTGTCAAAATTTAATTATAAATTCAATCCTCTTGTTCTGAAAATTGAATTTGTCCTTACTATACTTTTCTAATCCTTTTTGTCTCATGCTTCAGATGAAAACCTCTCAATATCTTTCTCCTGCAAATTGAGTCGGCTTCTTTAATTTGTTTCTATTTCCCTGTTCTTAACTTAATCATTCCACTCAGGTGGAAATATACCCCGAAGGGAATACCTCCTTACTTCCTCCACCATACTTTTGAACGCGAAGTTTTTTTTAAGTATTCTCCCTCCCATTATCTTTTCCCTCCGCTTTTTACCCTCTCCAAGAAATGAATTTGCATTACTTCGTTTAACTCGTTCCTTGGCGACGTGCTTTCTTACAGACATGATTCCTGTTTGTCTGCTTTCTTGTTCATGGTTCTTCCTATCATGCTCAGGGTTTTCTTTTATTCTAATATTCCACGTATAAATGAAATAATTATACTTAATTAACCCTTTTATTATTCCTACTTCATTATTAGTTAGAAGTGATTGCTCTAAGCTAAAACAAATGAAACATAAGACTTAAATCCAATGACATAATAATTCAATCAACGTATTCTTAATCCCATTTGGGGACCTGTAAATTGAACCATTTTGTTTTGAACGAAGTAAATCAAACCATGTAAATTGCATAACTACCTCTTGAAATAAAGTAAGTAAATAGTGTAAATTGCACCACTAAATGTCCCTTTGCCTAACTTAATGATTGGACTAATGGATTTTATCACTTTTTGTTGTATAAGTGTGATGTTCCTTTGTCCCAAAATACATTGGACTAAATGTCCCTTTGTCTTATTTGATTGTTAGGCTAACAGATATTGTCACTTTAAATTACTGTCTGATATTCCTTTGTCCCAATGTACATTGTTCAAAATAATTTTACTTACGATGGAACCATTGAAAAGAGGTTGCAATTTACATAGTTTGACCTATCTCGTTCTGGAAGGCAGTGGTGTGCAATTTACACTATTTTCCTTACCTCGTTTTGAGAAGTAGTGGTGCAATTTACACCATTTTCCTTACCTCGTTTTAAGAAGTAGTGGTGCAATTTACTCTAGTTTCCTTGCCTCGTTTTGAGAAGTAGTGGTGCAATTTACACTTTTTTCTTTACCTCGTTTTGAGAAGTAGTGGTGCAATTTACACTTTTTTCTTTACCTCGTTTTGNGGGGCCTTACTACTAGGTCTATATGGTAAGAATGCGTTCTTTTAATATACAATTGTCTCCATAGGCGACTCTCCTTCAGTATAAAGGTCACCGTGATAAAAATATAAATATAAATAAATGCCTCAGTTGTCGAGGGTCCAATATTTCCCTGAAGTTTGAGCAATATATCTCCAATGTTGTTTTATTTTTTTATTTAACTTACCTCTACAAAATATTTGCCTTTATGCTACTTTATCATCTTATTTTTTCTTATTATTTTCCAAGTAATAAATTGCTTAATTAAGTTATATATATAAAGGGAAGGGAGGGAAGCATAAATCAGAGTTAATTGGTCCAGCCAAGTGAGATTGTTTTGAAACAATACTTCATTATCCTTGTCCTTTACAGAACATATAATTTCTTCCTTATGCTATATTTAGATCCTAAACCTTCTTATATATTAATTAATATTTTCTTCATTAAACCATTTCTACTTGCAAGAACCGCGCCTAAAAAAAATTAATTTTTCGAAGTGTAAGATGGTACAAATACAATCAGGAGATGGAAAAGTAATCTTAGCCTGACTTTACTAAATATATATATATATATATATGCAAGCTGATTTTTCTTTTAGCTCTGTTCTTTTTTTGGTCGATTGTGGGTTTTCTTTTATAGTTTTTCCTACCGGTTGCTCCCTTTATCATCTCGTCTCTTATATTTTATTTTCTCTTTTTTTTGTGTTTTATTTCCCTGTTTTGCTCTGTGTACACTCTCCCCTTGCTCTGTCTCTGGTGTTTCGATGCCGGTGGGAAAACTCAGTCGAATCTTGGCAATCCAATCGTCGGTTTGGTTTTGTTGGTAGTTTCCCTTCTTGTTATTGTGAAAAGCGGCTTTTCTTCTCTGCCTTATCAATACTTGAGCCGGTCCATTTCCCTCCTCTCCTTCCCTCTTTTCACTTGCGAACAGAGTGCTTTTCAAAATGTTTCACACCAGATCTCCAACGCCTTTCTTTATTTTATTTTTATTTTTTATTTTATTTTTTTGTTTTTCAACGTCTCAACCACTTTCTTTGTATTAACACGTATTCACCTTTTATTTATATATTTATATTTTTTTTAGTATATCTTATGTATCAGTGGGTAAAAGGTCAACTAGTGGTTACTTGTCTTAAATAATATAATCAATAACATTTTATTTGAACAGGCTATTACACCTTCTAACCCTTAAGGTGTTATTTGCCTGCTTAAGCCAGTCTTAAGAACACCTATTTTTATAAATATAAATATGTGTGAGACTCTCAGGCATTTGAAGTGAAATTTAAGTTCTAGAAACATTTGATTTTATTGCTCTCTTTTTGCATTTGACATTTTTTTCAATAAGTAAAAATTGAAAAATACTAATAAAAATTTAGTACACATTATTTACGTTTATGCTAAATAATTATTACTTTATTTCGGATCGGCGATGTCTTAATCCGGTAACCCAATATTTTTCCTCTTTTTTTTCCACATTGAAATTGTTAGGATTATTGTTTTGTACTGCCAGTTGGTAAGCAAGGTTAATCAAGTCGGATAATGTACACAATTATGTAAACTTTTTTTGTAGTATTTTTGTCCTTGTCCATAGTCTTCTTCTAATATTTTTCTTTACACAATGTATAGTATGCTTAATAATTTATTAATAAATACGAATATCACACATCCCTAGGTAAAAATAAATATATAAGCAATAATAATATATATTTTTATATGAGAGGTTCGATTACAGGATGTTATCTTATATTTTGACTTAAATTCTTTCCCCTGATATCTTATTTTCTCTACTTTAGTTTTAATGAAAACAGCTGTTATAATTAAACTGACTTTGAGCAAAAGTAAACATTGGTTTTGAAGCGATTAAAGGCCCTATGCCACCCTAAAGGGTTGGTTGTAACTCGGTGTAACTAAAGCCCTACAAGACGAGGGAGGGTGTTAGTTGAAGTAATTTAGTTTCAAGCCAACGATCAAAGACATTAGAGGGAGGATGGCGCTAGTCAGTAGTTGTCTAACCACAGGCTTGTGTGACGTACCCTTTCTATTAGGGATTACCTTTTTCTTTGTACAGGTTTTCAGGTCTCTTGGTTACAAAGCGAAAAAAAGTACTTTTCAAATTCAAAACTTTTACCTCATTACATTCTTCCTTCCTTTAGTACTTCCGCTTAGTTTTTTCACTTTATTTTTTCATAGCTTCCTAGGTAACAGAAGCTATTTGAGAGTTTTTGTCTCCGATTTCAAAGTAATCTAAGATAGAAACATTTTTGGTTCCTTGTATGTTTGTTGTTTTTTTTTTTTTTGTAAACCAACATGTCCTAAAACTCACTCACACCGATTTAAATTAAATTTGGATTTGAAAAAGTGTATGGTACGTCGGATTCAGCCCATTGCTGGTCCTATATTTATAAGTTTCAACCTTCTGCATCCATTTCTTTCTCTTCTACATGCGCACTAATATTAAACCATCTACATCTATATCTTTATAAGTATTTAATGAGATTCTAATTTTTTTCTGAAATATGGATGGTTTGTTGAAAGTAGCCCACAGATAGCCCCAGATTAATTTAAACCGTCTGCGCTCTTTAAATTTAGACAGATTTAAAAAACTGGGGGAAGGTGACATAAATTTGAGAAATATAGATTGCAAAAGCATAAAATCATTTAAGTATATCAAATAAGACGCGAGGAACCTGTGGGTTATTCTAAT
The DNA here is from genome assembly GCA_001010745.2 of Gerris buenoi. Lineage (NCBI taxonomy): Eukaryota > Metazoa > Arthropoda > Insecta > Hemiptera > Gerridae > Gerris > Gerris buenoi. The sequence continues at coordinate 149,727 of KZ651287.1, forward strand.
TTTAATACTATTGGTATGCAGCATAGTATACTTTTTTTTTTTTTTTAAATATAAATTTTGTCTTTTACATGTAAAGACAGGTTGTTACTTTCTCATATACATATAGGTAGTATATATGTAAAGAAAGAAATTAAATTTTAAAATTTATTTATTTACAAGTTTAAGGTCCCCATAAAAGTGGCTTAGTGACCTTAAAAATCTGTCTGTCTATAGTTTTTGCAGATTAGTGGTCTAATTTCGATAAAATTTGACATACCTGTTGAGCAAAAACATACACAAACAAAATCAAAAACATTTTGTTGAATGCATGCAAGAATCTCTACTTTCAAATTTATAGGATGAAAAAATAAATTTTTATTTATGGTTAAATGTTTAAACTATTCAATGATGAAAATTCTGTTAATTGTCTACAAGTTTCCAAATAATTTTTGTTGTTTATTTGGTCTTTTATAACTTATATAGGTTATATGTTTTAGACTTCTTAGTATAATTTGGCATTTCTGAGTCACTAACTGTCCATAACCACCGTATTTCAGAGTAAAAGAATCTTCTTACATAGGTTCAATATAGATATTGCCTGAAAATGAAAACAAAAAGAAGTGGACACGTGCCTGTTTTTAAAATCTTACTGAATGACAACATTAGGTATCTAAATTTTGGCGGACTAAGTTTTCACAACCTATAGTTGGCACAACCCCACTTTCTAACCCTGTTAAATGATCCGGGATTCGGCATATTCATATCTATTATTAGATGTATAATCTATTTTTACAGGTTTTTATGCCAAATTTTCTATTAATATTTAGTGACGATGTGTTTAAGATAACTAAAATATAATACACTAGCCTTCACCCCGCGCTCCGCGCGGGGCTCATGCTAGCTAATAGTAATAGTAATAATATTGTCGTGTAGCGTGTAGGTAAAGAGAATAGAGTTGAGGTAAAGGTGTGTGTAGGTAAAGAGAATGGAGTGGAGGAAGGTAGAAAAGTGGGAAGGGTGGGGGTGATATGGTCTATGTCTATACTATCCCGTTGTCAGTGTCCAGCGTAGGCTGGAGAAGTCAACATTAACTAACCTGCGTTAGATTAATAACAACGCCTTCCTTTACGTTCTCCCACGAGTAAATATTTAATAACTTGGGTTCTACTCAATATTTTTTGATGAAACCAAGCCTACAAATTGCACAACATGTTTGCGCTCACCTCTGAAAAAAAATTAATCGATTACATTTAGCCAGT
>KZ651287.1:151286-175336 GCA_001010745.2 Gerris buenoi
CAAGACTCTTGTGCCAGCTTCTGGCTTCGCATGACTCACCCATCCCTATGAACTTTTCTAGTTGATTTGCATTCTAGCTTTTTCGGCACTGAAGATGGCCTTATAGAGGCCGAAAGCCGCTTTGTATTAAACAAAATTTTTTTGCGTGGAGAGACTGTTTCTTATTCTTTTTATGACTAAAGAGGTTAATCTAAAGTAATAAAACAATATTGTCACCACAAATTTATATTTATATCATCATTAGTGTATATTATTATCTCCCTTTTTATTACACATAGCTTCTTTGTGAACTCTGCTAGATGGAACTAACTTCTTTTTTTTCTTAGGAAATACGCTTCTGGGGATTTTTATTTAAACTATAGTTGTCACTTCAAAGACCAATTAAAACATAAAAGCCGTCATCCTGGGAAAATTCAACAGTTTCTAAGAAAATAGCGATAATAGAATAATTAAAAACGGAAAGCCTCTCTCCACAAAATGAATGTTTATTTCACATAACTATCATTTGGCCTCTCGGCCATCATCAGTGCCGTTAAAGAAAAAACCCGACGTTAAGTCACATGAGAGACAAAAAACGAGTCTGTTTGTCTACTAAAACAAATAACGTCAGGTTATTCCTTTACTTTTTAACGGCACTGATGATGTCCAAGAGGCCGAAAACTAGTTACGTGAAATAAACAATCCCTTTGTGGAGGGGCTTTCCGTTTTACATTCAAATATTTTGTTGGGTACTTTCAAAGATTCAGGTACATTAAAAACTCCCAGATAGACAGACATGTTAATTATAAGGGCCCTCGGTTTTGCCTGCTGGCTCTAAAAAGTGCTTGACAGGTGATTAAATTCATCTCGATTTCAGTTTTAAGCAAAATCAATTTTATTTTCATCAATAGGTATATATTGGAAACTGGATTTTCTCCGGGAAAACGATTTGTATGATTACCTTCGTATTTTTAAATGAACTACATTTTACGATTTTTAATAGAAATTCGTTTTAATAATATTTTGAGAATAGTTATTTGTGCAACTAGTGCGGAAAGTGGCACTTTGGTGCACTCGAGAGAAATATTTACGCACGAGCCGAAGGCCCGAAGGCGAGGGCGGAAAGGTTTCTCGAGTTCAGCAAAGACACTTTAAGCTCGAGTTGCACATTAAATTTTTCCTACAGTTAGTTTTTAATCTGTAAATAAATTACAAAATCATAAGAGAGTTCATCAACATGTAAAAGGTTTTACAATATCAAATAAACCAGCTGTTCTATTTGTAGACAGTGTTGCCTTTTTTGCCTGATTTAGCAAACCAGACCAAGCTCTGTTATTATTTTTCATCTTAACACTTACTCATCACATTTGATTATTTTTTTCGATCTTTACTTTTTTATATTTTAATATTAATATATTTGATATTTAGTGTTTATCTCATGTAGTTAGTTAAAAAATAATCATTAGTTATCATTGTTATTATTATTATAATTTGGATTATTTATTTGTTTTTTAAAGGGTGTTGGACTACTTGGTCATATACACCCAGTTCTTGTTTTAATTAACAACATATAGTTATATACATATTGATACACACATTAGACACCTTCTCTATATATAGACGCATGTATATCAATAGGTCTAAAAGTCGTTTAGTAGGTCAATGTGCTTGAGGAATTTAAATAAATTTAGAATTGTAGTTTCGTCGTCTTGTAGTAGTTGTGAGATTGTCAGGGGAAGCTGAAAATCCAATCTTTCCTCGTGGAGTTGGATTATTTAATATTTGTTTAGATTTAAGGTCTTTATGTTCGAAAGTTGGAACACTGGAGTGCGGTGAAGTAAAACGAGTGCGGTAAAGTAGTAAGTGCAGGAATCTGCTGTTTTGCGTACTATTTTGAGTGTGATAACAACTACTTTATCGGTCAACTGTAGGAAAATACTATTTTCCATGTTTCTTCAGGGGTTTCGAAGGGTACTACCCCCAAATTTTGAGCTAAAATGTATTAATCAATTTCTCTTGGGGCTATAATTTATCGCATAAAAAATCAATCAGCAAATCGGCAAATCGGCAAATCAGCAAAAATAAATAATTTAATGTCATCACAATATTTTCTCTACGTGTTTCCATATACGTGTTTACCACGTACATGAGAAAGTAAAAACATGTTAACGTAATCTATTTCAATACCAATGCAAATTTTTTTTTTCGGAACGATTTAGCTCCACATAATAAAGAGCTGTGGCCGGGGGCCGTGTGGAATACATTACTTACCACGCCTGCTCGGCCATCAGTGAATCAAGGGAGGCAAAAGGTTTCGGTTCGCTCCCTCGCCATGACACTCTGATTTATATGGCTCAATAATTGTCACACTATACTCACTGCGACGTTACTTTGGAAAGAGGTGTGATGTGTAAAGTCGCTGCAACTCCCACGGGCTAGTAAATTGAGCCTAAAATATATATGAGCCTGAAATATAATTTCTAGTTTCGAACAATTGGTTTGTCCTACCCGTCTAGTACTACTGGGGCCTTACTACTAGGTCTATATGGTAAGAATGCGTTCTTTTAATATACAATTGTCTCCATAGGCGACTCTCCTTCAGTATAAAGGTCACCGTGATAAAAATATAAATATAAATAAATGCCTCAGTTGTCGAGGGTCCAATATTTCCCTGAAGTTTGAGCAATATATCTCCAATGTTGTTTTATTTAACTTACCTCTACAAAATATTTGCCTTTATGCTACTTTATCATCTTATTTTTTCTTATTATTTTCCAAGTAATAAATTGCTTAATTAAGTTATATATATAAAGGGAAGGGAGGGAAGCATAAATCAGAGTTAATTGGTCCAGCCAAGTGAGATTGTTTTGAAACAATACTTCATTATCCTTGTCCTTTACAGAACATATAATTTCTTCCTTATGCTATATTTAGATCCTAAACCTTCTTATATATTAATTAATATTTTCTTCATTAAACCATTTCTACTTGCAAGAACCGCGCCTAAAAAAAATTAATTTTTCGAAGTGTAAGATGGTACAAATACAATCAGGAGATGGAAAAGTAATCTTAGCCTGACTTTACTAAATATATATATATATATATATGTATTTAGTAAAGTCAGGCTAATATCCTATCTACTATTATTTTATCAGTAAAAGAATAATAAAATCCAATAAAATCTCCCCCCATCATTCTGCTAATCAAAGAATAATAAAATCTTCACCTATCATTCTACCAATAAAAGAATAACAAAATCCAATAAATTCTTCATCCATCAATTTACAAATAAATTAAATTTAAATATCCGTTTTGGGTGTATTTAAGACTTCCTGAGTGGTTTTCAGCATGTGTATGTGTGTTATCATCATAGCGCCCAGGGTATTTAACCTAGAGAGTTAAACTTGGCAGAAAAATTAGTCCTTACTTCTAGTTGTGGTGCCTGGAAAAATCAACATTTTCCATCATCTTGAACCCAGTTTTCTGAGTCAGCAAAACTTTTAAAAAATCGAAAAGTTTTCCGATCGAGTTGTTCGGTCTTAAGAAATACAGACTAATCGCTTTTTCTCTAAATCCTTGATCGTTTGGTTTTATATCGAATTACCTATATATTAAGTTGTATCTTTATGAATCCAGCTTAGCAGCCATAGAGTGTCTACTCTATCTTTTGACATGTACAGTGTACATGGACATAGACAGGACATTCTCTGTTAATTTTAAGGCTTCCCTAAAGCCCATACTACATTTTTATTCTCTTTAGGTAGTAACCTTATATAAAATATGTAAATATTTTCCATCAGTTTACCATCCCCTTATCTTATTATCTTCTTATCCTTATCCACTTTATACTTCGTATCTGTTGAAATATGTAGATCCATTTATTTACCCAAAACATATTTTCTTTCCAGCATAAATATACTGGGCAAGTAAATTTTTGACATTACCCTTTACCCTTTTAGAAACATAATAATATCAAGAATATTTTGGTCAAACAAAAAATTGTGTTTTTTTAACATACATTTTGGGGTTGCTTTTTTTTTTGTTTTTTTAAATCAGCGAATTGAATATGTTTATTAGAAGTAGGTATTGTTATAGCTAGGTACATCATGTAGAATAGTGATAAATATATCATTTATAGTTTGTAGCAACAATTTAGCCAAGCTTTTTTATTATTTTGTAATCAGTGCAATTAACCATTATTATTATTGAGTGATGTACATTTTCTGGCTATTATTTTTTTTATTTTAAATCACAAAGCAGCTTTCATTTCAGCCTTCATAAGGTGCTGGATTGTAGAAGAAGTAGATTTGTGAGACAATATTATCCATTAATTAATTATTATCAATTCTTATTTATATTATTCATTAGAATTACCTCATTAGACGCTCCCATATCTACAATTATTATTATACTCATAATGTCTTCCATTTCCAGAATTATGTTCTAAGTGACTATAGGTGACTTAAGCAAAAACCTTATAACCCACCCTCATATTTTTCTATTGAATACCTCTCGAATTTTTAAATCCTATATATTACCGTAGTTTCGATTTTGTTTGTGTGTTTGTGCGTTCCTGTCTTTGATATCATTGGAGGTTTAATTAACCCTCTTCCAGTCATCTAATCGAGCGGAAACTTGGTACATGAACACTGTTGCAATATAAAATCATTCTATCACATTTTAGGGTCACCCACCCTAACACAATTAAAGAAACGTTTACGCTTTCTCACACATATTGGTTAACGTCGTTGCTTGTGTAAAAACTCAATAATCATGATTGTTATGGACATTTTCTAAGTTTTATTTTATTTCAAAATAGTCTGCCAATTAGTGTCGCACCGTATATTTTAATGATTTTATGCTTTTAAAACCTATTTTAGTCAAATTTATCAATCAATTTATTCTGTATTGAAATTTTTGAAATCGAAGAATTAAAAAAATTTCGTTATTCGAAACGATCGCATAGCTTTTGTTACCTCCAGTAAGCTTGAAATTGAGAAAAACAAATAAAACTTTGTTTTTATTGGTTAGTATAACTTCTACCGTGCTATAGATCTACTCAAATCTCCTGTAGACAGTGATCTTCCTCTTGTTTTGAAGGTCGTGTGCAAAATTCCATCAAACTTGGAACAAAACTGTAGTTTTATATAAAACACTTTTTTATATCCAGATAATTTTTTCTTTTGGTCGAAATTTTTCATCTTATTTTAAGAAAATATTTCTTGAATATTTCTTCAATTTCCTGTTCCTGGCAAAAATTTTGGCAAAGGAGGGAAGGGGAGGAGAAGAATTTCCTCAGTTCGATTTTCTTTTCAGAATATTAAAGGCTTTAAAACTGAACACAGAGACCAAGGGAAGAGAAAATATAATCTCCGGTAAAATGACGTCAACCTGATTTACCTCCTTGGTTACTTCAAGAAAAAATCCAAAAGGAAATAAAAAATCTCGTAAGAAACCAGATTTTTGAGGGAAAAAAGCTAATTCATGTTGGGTATTATCCTAACTATTAACTTTTGTTAGTCTAATCTATTTTTACTTATGTAATCCCGTTTTTAATAATAATAATTCTTCTTTAAATATTTGCTTAAATACTTGTCGTAGTATAAATTATACTTTTGACCTTTACCAAAGGCAACGAAAGAATTGTGGTTTTTTTTCTAAAATATGGGTATTCGTAGAAATATCGACGGACAGACAGGAGATCAAAAATGTTTTCCTGAAAGAAGCTCATCTTGGTTGAAGAAATTTTAATTTAGTGACTAATTCCCCTAAACTAGTGACTAACCTACTAAATTCCCCAAACTAGTAATTAAAAATGGCCCCATATTAATTCCAATCTTCTGTGGACTTTGCTTTTTCTCGATCATGCTCTCACAAAACTTTTTTCTATTAACAGTTCTATGTTAAATGTTTAACAAATTCCTACATCTAACTTTATCTTAGGCTATAGTTCTGCTGGAATTACAGAAACGTTCTCTTTACGTAAATTGAAAAAAACAAAAAACTTTAATGTCAAAGCAGCTTTCAGCCTTTAAAAGACCATCATCAGTGCCTATTGCGGAAGAAAAAGAGTTAAATTAATTTAAAGATTTAGTGAGAGGTGAGTCTACTTGTCAGTCTAATGTCAGAGATCAACGTGAGAGTTGAAAAATAACTTTATTATTTTTATGTGTTAAATTGTAATAACTGGGATGAGAGCTAGAAAGTGTAGTTGGAATTATTTGAGAGTAATGACAACCCCAATATCGTCTTTTTAGTTGATATGAACGTAAGAATCTTATTTATGGTATAAGAATCGCATTTATAATAATAATAATAATATATTATTTTCGTTATTTTAAAATTTCTCACAAATTTACTGTACAAGTCGCTACAAGAGTTTTAAAGACTTCGAATTACATGATTTAACAAACGAATAATTATTCACAACAGTCGTACACCATGAGATAGTGCAGGAATTGCCCGTTTCTAAATACAAGAGAGGGATCTGTCAATGGTATTTTTTATGTAAGTTCATATTGTTTGGCAAGCATATCAAAGTTTCATGTCAATTCAGATATTTAATCAGATCTGTTACCTATAATTTTGGAATTGACTTTTCCTAGTACTATAACGAACTGAATTAATAATAAAAAATGTGGTTTTACCACTGCTCCCAAAACTGAAGTGTTACGACAAACTAAATGATACGGAAAATTAAATGAAAATACCAACTTGTTAGAATGTTATTAGTGTTTAACAACCCAAGATCGACAATGTAACAAACTTGACAAGAACAAACCTACCCAATTGAGGACAATATATCATTTTAAGGCTAGTATAAAAAACGAAAAATGGCTTAAATCACTAATAGTAATTTAAGCTCTATTTAATTTATTTGGGGAAATTAATTCCCTGTTATTTAGAAAGCAATTCCTCCAGATTAATTTAAAAAATAAAAAGAAGGTGTACACAACACTGAGTTATGTAGGAAATTCGTACTATGTTAGAGCCTTAGTTAAAGAATTTAAAACTAGTAGCTTTGTTGTAGGTGACATTCCAAGTGCAGATTGGATGAAATATTTCTACATTTTGCTTTAAATCCTCCCTTTACAAGAGAGTCCTGTTCGGCGAACAGGACCAGGTAGAGGTTCAGATTTTGGTTAAAAACTTGGAGTTAGTAGAGGTAGAACTCGATCATGTTCTTAAAAGCCTACCTACTGGAAAAGCGGCTGGGTTAGACCGCGTCCCTAATGAATTTTATAAGGAAGCCCCTACCAATTTCCATGAATTGCTCTTCATCTGTTTTAATAAAATTTTCAACTCGGGAGTAGTCCCGGAAAGTTTTATAAATTAATTATTTTTCCCCTGCACAAGAAAGGCGCAAAAAATGTCGAGGGATTGCGTTTATTAACACCAACGCTTTGATATTTACCTGAGTTCTGAGAAATAGATTATCCATAAAATATCATTAATGAGAACCAAGCGGGATTTAGAAGCGGTTATTTCATGATTGATAACATATTCAATTTATCTTAGACTACGTTGAAAACACCTTTTTATGATTACTTGTTACTATGTTGAATGGATATTCAGGTGTAAATAATTAAATAAACAGGTCAAGTGTATGCTAGTCAGCACACAGCGAGGGTCCGTAGGCAACAGTGTATTGTTTAAGTAGTACCCTGTTGATGGTGTTTTTTAAAACACTAAAAAGCATACGTTGAACAATCCTATGGGTCTGACATTCTCAAAACACTTAAATAAACTTCTGATGAAGTAGTTTTTTGCCATTGAACCGGAAAACAGCCATATAAATACATTGAAAAGACCATACTTGTATAAAACGTATTTTGCCAATAAAAAAAAAAATATATTTTTTTTTTCGGAATTTCCAAAAAGTAGTATCTTTACTTTTGGTCGAAGAATGTTCAAGAATTTTTTCAGGTTTTTTTGCACTTCAAATAAGCGAGATAGGGGGGGGGGGGGGACACGTTTCACACCCACTTCAAACGGGCGTACGCTCGCCCTATCAAAGTTATAACCAAAGAATTATATAATTTTGTAATCATAACCCTTAAGTTTTTTTACCCTAAATGTTTTGAAAAGTATTTTTTTTTTTAAGTAAGTTTTTTTTATGTGAGGTACAATACATATACCTGCCAAATTTCAAAGTCATCGGACGAAATGTGTAGCCGTGAGAGCATGCGACGGACGGACAGACAGACACACTCGCGAAAATATAAGGGTCCTTTGCTTTTGCCTACGGACCCTAAAAATTATTATTTCATTGTTCCTCGAAACGTTTCGGCCCTTCTTAGAGCCATCCTCAGTCTTTATTTTCTGAATACAATAAAACAATTAATTAACAATTATCCTCAATCAATAAGGTATCAATTGCATTATGTAAAACTTAAACTATACTTTAAAATGATATTTTTCAAATACATACTTTGGTGTAGCGTCCACACTATGCCGAATAAGGCCGATCGACCTATGCCGGTCGGCATATTCGGTTCGGCACTTTCGGATCGGCTTGGCGTCCACATTACATTAGTAGTGTGGACGCCCCGATCGGTGCCGAACCATCTCTTGAGTACCCCCACTTTAGTAGAAAATAGTCTGCGAACCTCACTTTATGCAATCTATCTGTCGACTGAAGCCGATAGGCACGTAACACTATAAACTTCGGTTCGGTTCGGCTTTCTTTGATCTGGACCGAGCCAATTTGGGTTGGATTCGGCACGTCCACACTGATTCGGCTTTGCCGATTGGCACAAGCCGAATCATGCCGATCGACATAGTGTGGACGCACCTTTAAGTTGTGATTTTAATAATTATATTACAAAAATCAAAATTTATACCTAATCAAGATATTTTCTCCTTAAGAGAATGTCATATTTTCGTCAAAATTTAAAATTTAATTAAACGAATTTTTTGTTAAAAAGATTTTTGCTACTTTTTTTTATTTAAACAATTATATAACTTAACTTGTACACAATAACAATAGTTAAAAAATATTAAACCATTGAAACCATTTTAATACATGTGTTGTGATTCAAAGCCCTTGAAAGTTTCAGATATTTTGTGGAGATTTTTAGCCAGGACAGTTTATAAGAGACATTCTATCGATGCAACCAAACTTGCGGAACAACTTAAGTGTGATTAAATTATCTAAATTAAATATGGAAAATAAAAATGGCCTCTCCACGTTATTTAAACTTTTTACTGGCCAAAACAGCTTTCAGCCTTCATAAGGCGATTATCAGTGCCGAAATACAGAAGAAATTGAGTTAAAATAAGCAGAAATGGAGTCTTATGTCGATCTCTGGTAGGCTCACCATTTTTTATCTTTTATTTTCTGCTTAATGTAACTCAATTCCTTCTCTATTTCGGCACTGAGGGCCTTATGAAGGCTGAAAGCTGTTTTGGCCAGTAAAAAGTTTAATTTACGTGGAGAGGCCATTTTTATTTTCCATATTTAATTTAGATAATTTAATCACACTTAAGTTGTTCCGCAAGTTTGATTGCATCGATAGAAATGCACTCTTATAAACTGTCCTGCCTAGAAATCTCCACAAAATTTCTAAAAATTTCAAGGGCTTTGAATCACAACACGGTTTTGTACCAATCAGTAGTCTAGCTGTTAAATTGAACTCTGGAGTTTTTTTTATAACCGAAACGGCTTGTATATTATTGCTTAATTTATTTTATCTACGACTTGCATTGTAAGTAGACTTTACATTGCTAATAACAGGGAGGGAAGTAACATAACAAGGGAGGGAAGTAACACTTGGTGCACTAGTCGGAGATAGAATTTAATACGCAACATGGATCGAAGTATTTCTGCTCTCGGGATTATCTCCCTCGGCAAGCCTCGAGACCTAATACTACAGTTATCTCCCTCGGCCAAAGGCCTCGGGAGCTAATGAAGTTTTCTCCTTCGGCGGTGCCCCAGGAGAAAACTTAACCTCGAGCAGGAAAACATACTTCTCTCCCTTGTTGCGTAAATAACTATTCCAGCTTCCTCGTTTTTGTTTCCCTAAAACAGAAGTTGGTGGAGGCCTTTTTGTCAACGGAAGAAACATTAGAGCTTTTGAATCCGTGGACGACGTGGACGTGACAATACTTGGAGACCACCCTATTACACTCTAATTTATGACAGAACAATTTGTCGAATTATACTGAAAATGGAACCTAAAGATCAATTTAAGAAAATCTCTATTCTTTCATTGTTCTTTCCTTCTTTTCATCATCTCATTTTCTTTTCATTATTGATCTTTTAAAACTTTTAATTAAAGTTACGTTGCTAACGTATTTGCCTGTCACGCAGGAGGTTTTGGGTTCGGTTTCCAGCTCTAGCGTGCTCGTTGCTCACCCAGCACACCCATATAAAATGGGTAGCTGCTTATGCGAACTGTAAAGTTTATACCGCTGATCAAGCGACACTCAACCTCCCTCCCCCCCCCCCTTTACTAAGTTATTAGTTACGAATCAGGAAAGGGAGATGTTGGGATCTGGAATTTTTAATTTTCTTCTTTAATAATATAATTAAAAACATTTAAACTTTGATTTTGCAAAATCTTGAGTGGTTAATTATAAATGAATATAAACACAATTTTGACTCTTCAAATTTCAATTAGAAAAAAAATTAAGTCATATTTTATAAAATGAAAAGTCTTTAAAAACTTAAAATGCTTTAATAGTAAAAGTTTTAATTAAATAACTATGTTTTTCAATAAAATTAAATCGTATTTTGCCTCTAATATTTAAATAGAAAAATATGTTTGGTATAAAGTTTTATATTTTTGTTTTAGTCTTATTTTTTTTTTTTAGAAAGTATAGCATCAGATTCTCTTACCTTACTTCATAATTAAGGGTTTAAGTCGACTGCTTTTTTTATTAGATAATGAAATGGAGCGGCACAGCTTCTTCTGGTGTATCTTTATGCATTTAATTTCAAACTTCGTACTTCGCTTATAAAACAGGACAAAACTTCCTTATCCCTCCTTAAATAAAATTTCATTAATGTTTTAAAGTAATAATTGTTTTTTCTTGTTGATGAATGAAGAAAACAAACTAATTTTCTTTACTACGACTCTTTATAACTTCTAAGACTCTAAAACTTCTTAAACTACTTAGTTCTTGAAGTACCTATTCATTGTAGCACTCTATAAAACGATAAGTAAAAATTTAACTACTGCTTACTTTTTTTAACTAATTAAATCTAAAAAAAAAAAAATGTTTATGATTTTGAGTTTTCATCTTGTAATTCCCGCAAAATGTTAACAGTGCTGAATTCTAGCGGTGGTAACGCCAACTAAAACAGGGTCGATACGTTGGATACGAAGTGAATCTCAGTTTCAACATGCTCCTGCCATCTATGAGAGATTTGAGGAACTATAATTTTAACATGATAATATTTTTTTATACTAAATATTTTAATTTTAAGACTATTTTACCCTAGGTAATACCGATTTACAAATTATTCTAGTTAATGGTTTAAAAATAAATTCAGTGACAATAATTATAAAAACGTCAGCCGATTTGTGTGACATTATCTTCCTGGTATCCCATTATTGGACGAATGGTCACATAATATTTAGATTAGTTTCGATTCTCAGAGGAGGCACTCTTATTTTTATACAATATTAAATTTGCTATCATTCTGTATTGCATTGTGAACATCCTAAAAAATAAAATTATTTTGTTTGAAATATTTCTAGTTAGAAATCCATTTTCGGTGTAAATCAGTCTTCCTATTTTTCGGTGTAAATCAGTCCGTCATATTTTTTGCGAACCATCTTGTTTTCACGTTCGATTTTAAATAAATTTGGATTTTGGGTGATAATTAGCCCCTTCTTAGTCCCATATATCAAATTCGACCTTCTACGTACATTGTTTTTTTTTAGCATGCGCACAAAAATGGGTTTTTATTATCTACTCGTACTTTATAGGTATTAAAAAGTACTTAAGATTTTGAAGAAATGTTGGTGGTTTGATGAGAGTAGTAGCCAACAGATGGCCCCACAATAATTTAAATCGACTATGTACAATTAATATTAACTAACATTAAACATTAAATGTTACCCCACTCTAAACAACCACACTTAGTTATTCACCATTGGGATAAAAATAGTAAGACGCAAGGAAGCTCTTGCCGCCCTTTTTGACCTAATATATATGTTTTTATGGGTTATTTGTTTAAAATTCAAGATAAGTGCGTGTTTATAACTATTATAAATGCATTACATTTATTGAAAGTTTGGCTTTGATGCAAAACATAGACAGTTATGTTTGATGCAACTATTTATTTATTTATAATATTATTATTTGGAAGGTTCAATGCAAAATATTTATTTTATTAATCACTCATCCAATTTTAGTGAATTTTAGATGGTAGGTAGGATGAAACTATACAAAATAAGCCCAGTTTTAATTTGATTTGTGTAACCTAGAAATTATAATAAGAATCAAATATAATATAATAAGTTTCAATAAAATTCGAAGCTGATTCTATCATACCTTAAATTTTCGCTACAATAATTTCCTTATAAAAATACCATAAATAGTTTTATATTATGATAATATGCATGTATAAATATTAAAAAGATTGTCTTCTCTTATTACAAAGTCGTTTAAATTATTTAAAAATGTAAGAAATAGGGTTTGTTATAGAGTTCTTTGTTATGAATATGAATTAGTAGTTCAGGGTTTTACCGTTAGAATTCTCTGAGTGCTAACCTGTACGCTTCTGCTACCTGGTGGAGAGAATCGGAACTAACATTCTAAAACTTTCGTAATAAAACTTAATATAAAAAACTCTGAACCTTTAATTATTAATATAAATCAGGGTATTTTGTTTTTTATTTTACTTAGACCTTAAATTGTACAACTTTATTGAATAATTTATAGATCATAAAAATATATTGCTTCCGAGCTTACCGAAGGTAACGGAAGCTATGTGATAGTTCTGTAGAACGAATAATTGTTAGGTTCAGATTTTTATTTTTTCTAAAATTCCAAGTCAGAAATCCGTTTCAGACATCAGGGAACAGTTTTGGTTCCGTGTCTGTCTGTCGGCCTGTACTTAATTTTTGTGATCCAACATACCTTAAAAAGTACTCGTCCGATTTTATTGAAATTTGGATGGTAGGTCGTAATTAGCCTATTGTTGGTCCCATATAAGTTTCACCCTTATGCGCCCATTTTTTTTTATCTTCCACTTGCCCACAAACATACATTTATAGTTTATCGATAGTAACCCCCAGATAGCCCCAGAATAATTTGAACCTTCTGCGCTCTTAAAATTAAAAAAAGTCGGCCAATATCAAAATTAAATTTGGCGGATTTGTTTGTTATAGAGAGGTAAATTCGTGTCAAATTTTAACTCGATCGGATTAATTTTCGATTTTTTAAAAAATTTTCTGACTCAGCAAACTGGGTTCAAGATGGCGGAAAATTGTGATTTTCCGGGTGGCACAACCAGAAGTGAGGATTGATTTTTCTGCCAAGTTTCAACTATTTAGGTTACATACCCTAGGCGCTACGATCATAACAGACATGCACACATACGCACATACCGACATCATGGTGAAAACAAAACCACTCAGGAGGTCTTAAAACATCCAAATTGGATTTTTTTTTAAAATATATTTATTTATTGCTTCTGAGCTTACCGAAGGTAACGGAAGCATTGTGTTCACTTTTGAGAACGAAAAACTTTTATGCCTCCGATTTTAAAAATTCCAACACAGAAATCCGTTTCAGATCAGGGAACATTTTTGGTCTCGTGTCTGTCGGTCTGTGTGTCCGCGAATTTTGAAACGTCCGACGATAACTTGAGTAATTCTTGACCGATTTTGATGAAATTTGGTAGACATGTTCATTTTACTAATGCCCAGGACGAGTTCGTTGGACAAAGCTATCCGTCTAAGCGTTCGCGCGTAACGCTCACGTAAACGTGACCTTCAAATTTAAAATTGGAATTTTAGGCCGGGAAAAAAATCAAACTTCATCTATTCAATGAGACAAACATTTTTTACAAATACAATTTTTTAGTAAAACCAACAGCGACACCGCTATGAAGTGTTAAAGATCGCTAAAACTATGAATAATTTTTAGAAAATGAAGAATATAACAATAATGTTAATGATATTTGTTAGGGCCTAAGCCCGCGGCTAACGAAACGGTGACTGATTATAACGATTGGACTGTATCTTGACGGACACGGAAAACAAAACGGGTGAGGCGCTGGATTAATACATTAGGTGACAAAGAAAAATGGTACCTATTTGGTTTATGACGGATGTCGAAGACCGACACCCGGGGCGTTATAGAGTATGCACAAAATTGTGTAGTGACCTAACCATGTACCTGTGAAAGCGGGACAAACAAACCTATCTGAATGTGTGTGTGTGTGTGTGTGTGTACCTAACTAAAATGTAAAATAAAATTATACTTATCGGGGGGACATGCCCTAGGTGTACGGCGAGCGTCCGGTGAGGAAGCGGAGCGGGATCAGACGGAGGAACGGACCCTCTTACCTCCGGAGTTGCAATTGAACTAACTGTTTTATTGGCGTGATATATCGATACTCCCTTCTCCTTGTCCTAGGGAATCGATATATCGTTGGCGAAACGAAATTGATATCAAATACCTTATCTATTGTATTTGTATTTATAAACGGACTTTTTTTAGCGGCGCAAACATACTCCCCCGCTCAGGAAACCTTTTCCTGAGAGTACATAAAAGAAGAGAAAAAGGAAGGAGAAAAAAAAAAATATATATATTCTAAACACCCTAGTTAACAACTTGCAACAAGGGGAAAATGCAACAAAAAAAAAAAATGAAACTTTATTTGATGGTGATAAGAAAAGAACTTGATAACTTCAAGAGAGGAAGATAAAAAGAGGGGGGAAAAAAAAAAATAAAAGTTATTGTGTAGGTAATGGGCATAACTTGACCACTGGCCTACGATATAGGTTGCCTTTAGACCTTACAGTGGCTACACGAGTCACTCCATCTTTCCCCGGATGAACGACTTCTACAATGCCAAGGGGCCAGTTCAAAGGGGCACAGTGGTCTTTACGGATTAGAACGATGGTACCAACTGTGATAGGGTTACTTGGGGTATTCCACTTTTCTCGAGTCTGAAGTGTGTGAAGGTACTCGACGTGCCATCGTTTCCAGAAGTCCTGGGTCATCTTTTCCAACAACTGGTAGCGTGTCAAACGGTTAATAGGGATATTTTCAACATCAGGAGAAGGGATATGACCTAGAGGGGAACCTGAGAGAAAATGAGCAGGGGTTAAAGCAACCGGGTCATTAGGATCGGAACTAAGAGTGCAAAGTGGGCGGGAATTTAATATCGCTTCCACTTGGGTCAACAAAGTATTAAGTTCTTCATAGGTCAAAATTTGACTACCAATTACCTTAGTTAAATGAGTCTTAGTACTCTTGATATTGCTTTCCCATATACCGTTCATATGTGGAGCTGACGGCACTTGTTGGCTCCAAGTAATGCGTTGGGAAGATAGTTCATGACCAACAGCGGTTATATATTCCTTAGAAGCAAGAAGTTCGTAAACTGCGTCCAAGTGGTTTCGAGCGCCAATGAAATTTGTTCCTCCGTCGGAGTAGAAGGTGTGTACTGGACCTCGCCTAGCGAGGAAGCGTTTGAGAGCGTTTAGAAAAGTAGGTGTACTTAAGTCTGTCGCGAGTTCCAGATGAACTGCCTTGGTAGATAAACATATAAATAATGATAAGTAGGCTTTGTGTGTTCGGACACCTCTTTTCTTAGAAAAAACTATATTGTAAGGACCAGCGTAATCTACTCCTGTGTGTAAGAAAGGTCGGAATTCTAAAACTCGTTCCTTTGGTAGGTCACCCATAATAGGGTATGGAGCATGAGGTTTGTGTTTAAAACAAATGTTGCACGCACTTATGCGTTTCCGAGCGATATCTCTACCTCCGAATATCCAATATTTTTGACGTAAGAGAGCAAGAGTAATGGTGACTCCAGTATGACAATGAGTACAGTGAATCTTGTCTATTAAGAGGTGGACAAGGCGGTTTTCTTTTGGAAGTAGGATTGGATGTTTTTGATGAACGCTTAACTTGGAATGAGTTAATCTACCTCCAACTACTAACAGACCATGTTTGTTTATGAACGGAGAAAGTTTACGGAAACGGGAAGGTAAGATTTTATCTTTTTCTAAAGCGGTTATTTCTTCTTTAAAATAATGTTGTTATGCCATTTCTGCACCCATCTTACATTAATTTCCTTCAAATGATCTCCCTAGGGTAGCCGCACACTTCTAACAACGGTTCTTCCTTCGTCGAAAGCACCGCTGGAACGCTTCTTTTGGGATAGCGCGCAGCTTGTCCGTCGCATTCTTTATGATGTCATCTCTGGTTTGAAATCTGGTTCCCTTTAAAGGGATTTTCTGGACGACGAGGGCGTGCCAGAGCGTGCTTCACTCTGCAGGAGTTAGACCATCTTATATCTCTGTGGTTTTATCTCTTTACCTATTGCTTTAGGGTTGATACATCGATAGCTAAACATTAAAGTTTCTTCCTTAAAGTCATTCTTATCCACAGCTGACTATGATTCCCGGACCTGGAAACCTCTGGTCAGCACCTGGGCCAAGCAGAGAGAAAGAGGTGGCACTGCAGTCACTTCCCGACAAAGAAATAACCCGACTGAACAATCTACGTTCCAGAAATGCAGAATAAATACACGTTCTTTCCAGTCATCGGGTTATCTTATTTTTGCTTTGAGTTCAATATCACTATGCATTATGCATACCATTTGCTTGCTGCAGTGGAAGCGAAACATCGGACTTCAAACCCCACATGACTCGGGTTTTTACTATATTATATTACAATACTTGATCATGCATGCAATATTCACCGATGATGAATATTGTTGTATTGCTTACTTGTTGTTGAAAGCTTACATTTATATTCAAAGTATTCAGAACGTTGTTTGCTATGAATAAAGTTGTATTGGAAGCCAATATTTATATTGAACTGAATTAGAATGCTGTTAGCTATTAAATTCCAACTGTTCTTTCTCATTTTCTATATGATCAGAAAACTCTTGTTCTGAACCGTTGTTTTATAATTCATTTCCTAACATGCTCCCGGAGTTCTCAACAGAGTGTATACGGAGGAAAAAAATATAATAAACTTATTATTTGTTGAGGTTTTTTCCCCCTTTATATAAAATATAGTTTTATTCCCTAAACGTATCATATCTGTGGTAAATAGAAAAAAAGGAGTAAAAACCGAGAGAATAATCTTTCTTTTCCCTCTTTCTCCACCATTGTTTCTCAATTGGGGTTATCGGTTGAGTTCAAAATTGTTCCGTATTATTTTTTCCTCCCTCCTTCAGCTCGTGTAACGTGATCGTACGAGTAGAAATTTAAACTTGTACAATTCTACTTTTTCTCCCCGACAGAAAGGGGTTTCTGTATGTGACACACGTTTCATCGTGTTGTGTCGTTTTTTGCTCTAGTATTTCTCCCCGTTCTCGAATACTCTGGTGCTGGCGGACCAGCGTATTTTGATGAGAAAAAGGGAAAGAAAATAGAAATAAGGTTGTCTATCGCTCTCCTCTTTTCGGTTGAAGAAAGCCGATTTCTTTTTTACCACCTTCTAACGAATCGCTCTATGGTTTTTTCCCAATATTTATTCTTACCACTTTCACATTCTACCACTTTATCCTGCAATATTTTCCTTCATTTTTTACCATCATCATACAAATTTCCATTGTCTTGTCACTAAATGTATCACTTTTCCTCTGTCTCACTTCTACAAATTTCTATTGACCTTTATCCATGATACAGTGTATCATGGATGAAGGTGGTACCATTTTCTTCTCATCATATACAATTGTTCTTTCACCTATAACTGACAACTTTACTTTCCTTGTTGATTGAGTATATTGTCTATTCTAAAACAGTTGCCCTTCGCCATTACTTCATCTCTTTTCACTTTCATTTTTGCTTTTTTTTCCCTGGCCAAAACCACGTTTCCTTCTTCATAACACAGGTAGAACAGAGTTTTATTTACTCCTTACTTTCGGCATCTCTGTTCTTTTATGACAACATAAACAGCAACACAAATTTTAATTTACTACTTAACCTTTCAATACTACTATTCCATAATTTTGCTTATACCACAAGAGGAGTTGAGCTAGGGAGCAATAATTTTACATTATATCTTTACCTTATTTGAATTTGAAGGGCAAACATTTTAACATAAGAATCTAAAATAAATCTGGAATATGTGTTATACTACTCAAATTGTATCTTTACATTTGTTTATGAATATTTTATTTAATTTAATAGAATTTTGAATATAGATTGTTTCAGTGCTATGTCTGTTCGGTAAACATACTTGACTGATTTTTTATTATTTATTAATTTACTTATTTTTATTGGAATATTATTTAATATTCATCCTGACAATTAACTTTTACCTTTACACTCCCTCGGGTTTTTTTCCCCCCTCAATGTCCTATTTGAAAAAATGCCACCAATTGTTTTGTTACTGATACAACTCCCTTTCAATTTCGTTTGCTACAATTTACATACGTTTTTTTTAAAAAGCTAACTTCACTTTTTTTTATGTGCCTCCTCTTCAATAAAAATAGGACGTTATTGAGTTATCGTACCTTTGTTTATCACCGACAAACAATATATTTAATAAATCAAAACGTTTTGAAGGGGGTGAAAAAAACAATTACTTCTGATATTCAATTTCAGTATATTTTTTTTATTTTGATGTATTGTTTTTATTTGTTCAAATTGTAAGAGGAGGGCAAGTTTATATAACTATGTATAATAAAAGCATTAAATTTATATACAGTTTCGCTTTGATTTGTATATTTGTTGCAAACTACAATTTTATTTATTCTTTTGAATGGTTCGATGCAGTATTCTATATTTATTTGATTTTCGTATTGAGGCAATTTGAAATTGAAGTTAAATTTTATTGACTCAATGAAAATGCTTTTCTGATACTAATGGTATTCTTTAAAATAAAAATATAAATAATGTATATATTCAACCTCACTATATTTAATTTAAATGAATTATATAACAGTTTTAAAACCGTTCAAATACAATCACATACGGGTATGTACTGAACTTAATTTTTTATCACTTAGCTGAGCCCATTGAAAACTTCGCATTGGAAGACCAAACTCTTTACTTTTGCGTGAAGCGTTTGGACGTCAAAAATATCTCATATCTCGATTTCTTATCTAACTGAGTGCCAATCATGGTTTCCAGGCCGAAACTTGGTGGCTCTACTCTATTGAGTTTGAGTAGCTTCCCATTTGTTTAAACAATGCTGGATTGCTAGTGAATATTGAGAGGGGTACCCGGTACGGGAATTGAACCCAAAGCTGTTTGGTCAGTGGACACTGGACACCCATCTAACTGAATGACCACGCCCGATGCTGCTTATCCTGACTGATTGAGAGCCAAACACTCTATATTATATAACCTTGGAACTAAGACAGCCAGTATCAATTGGCAGTGAAAAGACGAGTTAGGTCATGGTTTAATGCCTAATACACCAAAATAGACTGGAAGTCATTGAACAATAATCAACCATGATGGTGCAATAATTTAATTACCAACCTCTTCTCTCCATACGGTAGTTGTACCAATAAATATTTAATAACTCTAGTTTTAGGAAAAATTAGTAAAATAATAAATACTTGATGTAAAGAACATTAGCTTGGCGCAATCAGCGAGGCAGAGGCGCAATCAGCGAGGCAGAGGCGCAATCAGCTTGTCGATATGACTTTCCGTTTAGCCAGAATAAGCCTCCAACAAATATTTTAAAGAGCGTCCACCATTCCATTTTTTAAGGGGGTATATATTTTCGGATTTTTTCAGTCGGTTTGGGTCGACCGGTTGGACCAACCGCAAAAAAACCGCGATTCTCTCGGTGGTCTATAAGTTCACAAATATTTTGATTAGCAAGTCTGTGAGTTTTTTTTTACGGTGGGTCAACCTACNCATCACCCCACAATAGGGTATTAGTATGAATTATTTTGAAATTTTACATCCAGCCGTTATATGGTAGTTGAGGGGGGGCAATTTTGGGTGTATTTTGATTTATTTGACCAATAAGGAAAGCGAAATTTAAAAATTTATTCATATATTCGTAATCTGCTATTCAGCAGCTTTCATTTGATACCCCACTCGAAAATTAAAAAAAATCTAAATTTTTGACTTTACCGCATTTTTTCGAATTGCGCATGCGCATATTAAATTTTTAACTTTTGTGTATATGTCCTGTGTTTGGGCCCGGAAGTTACGCCAGTGTTTCAAATTTCAGCATTTTAGCTTAAATGGTTCGGGCGCTATGAGCCAAAGAGCGACGGACAGACAGACACATCACCCTCGGCATAAGGGTTTTGAGAAGTATCTACAAAACCCTAAAAATAGAAGAAATTCTGTTTTGGCCCACTAGGAGCTCTGATCAAATTTTATTAAGAAAATTTAGAAAATATTTACTTCAGTGCACTATTGGCGAAATTTAGTAGTAAACAAATTAAAACCGAGAAAAAAACTACCGCCTGTAAGATCCTAACTTCCTAATACTATATTTAAGTGTCACATTTTTCATGTAGTTTTTGGCGTAACGGAAATTTCTTGTCCCCCAGCCCAAAACATATCCATGGTAAAAAAAAATCTGATATCAGATAAAGTGTTTAACAAAATGTTGATCTAATATTATGTTTTTTTAGAGTAGGCTCGTTTAATTTTGAGGTCAAGCCATGGCCCAGAGGAAGCGGCTTGTTTATGATTGTAAACCCCACAGTAATGCTAAAGCTGCCTCAGGCTTTTTATCCTTCCCCTAAAATTAATTGTTTTTTAATTTCATGTGGAAATTTCGGGAAATTTTATATTCTTCCCCAAGAAGTTCTACGTCCTAAAAGTGATAATTTAAACAAAACTAATTCCTGTTTCATATTTTTCCTATTAATCTTTAAAAAAAAATCCAATTTTTTTTTATTCAATACTGAATTATCCACAATGGTATCTTTTTCCCTTGTCATATTAGTACCTTTTAGTTATTATTTGCACATTCATTTGATGTTTTAGCTCAATCCGTTAGCTTTGCAAAGTGGTTGGTAGTTTAAATTTGTTTACTTATAATAATTAATAATTATAAATTCGGGAACATTTTTGGTTCCGTGCCTGTTTGCCGGTCTAATATACATTATTATGTATGCACATAAATGGAGTTTAAGTTCTGATCAATACAGCATAAATGGTTTCAAAAACCATGGTCTTCACGTAAAATAATAAATATTTGTTTATCAAATCAGGTTTCGGCCTTCATTAGTGGTGATTATGGGGAACTAGATTTACACCAATTTAATAATATGTATATAGGAGGTTAATCTTTAACATCAACGCTCTATTTTTTAATTTATTTTAATTAAGGTTGCTATAGGTGAAGTAATAGGATTACTCATACCCGATGAGCCCATGAGTGCGAAACATGTTTTATCTCTTTGGTTGAACTTAGATTTCACGCAACGCCGATATCCAAATATTGTGTATGAAATGTCTTTAAAACGTCGATTTTCTCTATAAAATGAAGCTTCAATACTAAATAAACATGTGATCATTTATGAAACTTCAATAGAAACAAAAATGTGGGTAGTGGAGTAGGGGTAACTATCTCCTTAACCTAATCCACAGGGTCCGCCCACCTCCTCCTCAACTATTATAAAACTGTGTTACATCTCTACACAAAAACTTTTGCTCTTATCAAGTCGAAATTTTACATGCCTCATTCAATATAACTGAAAACGATTTTAGTTTTTTCGATTAAGTTTTATAGAAAACGTTAAAAATGTGTTTTTGGGAAAAATGTTCCCGTTGTAGGCGGATAACGCTGTCCAACGAATTTGGCCTGAGCATTAAAAACATTTATACCTAATTTTAATTAAATAAGTCAACATTTATCTTTACTCTAGAGAACATTAACAGAAAGAAAAACAAATAGGGGGCATATATCGTTAAATGTAAAAAGCTTGCTTTGCTCTTTTCAATGATATAATTAAATATATATTCAAATAATTAACATAGTTTTTTTTCTGTTGCAGGTTAGTGATAAAAGTATTTACTTACATTGAATACAAACTTTCACATCATTGCATGGTAAGAGTAATTATATTATAATCTCTACATAATAAGTTCGATAACTTTTAAATCTTGTATTTTTGCACAAACATATACCTGCATGGAAAATGTATTAAAATAAAACATAATAAAATTTCAGCGAGTAGTCATAAAGAAAATATCTTAATCGACCTCGGAAAAATATATTTCCTTTTTCAGGGTATAAAACATAAATGGCCACATTTATAAGATTACGCCTCGAAAATTGAAATGTATTGTACCAAAGCGATGGTAAATTACCAATTTAATATTTTTCCTCACCTATGGTAGGAAAAGTATTGTTTGCACCCAAACATTTTTTTTCCAGATTGCAACTGAATTATTCGTTTTTGGTGTTTTTAATACCTCTTGAGTGATTTCAGCATAACCGTCTGTATTTGTGTTATGATCGCAGCGCCCTGGGTATTTAACCTAAAGAGTTACAGTCTATAAGATTACAGTTGGTACAATCAAAAGGCGGGAAAATTTTGAGGGGAACGATTCTATTGGTCCCCCATGTTGAATGCAACTTCAGAAAAAAATGATCTACTCTACCCCTGTTCCACAAAAAAAATATAACATGGCAACACTGATTTTCCCTTTTTATAACCCCAAAACTACCTCCACGTTTGTTGTTTCCCGCCTTCGATTGTGCCAACTCTAATCTTATAGACTTTAGAAACTGCAGAAAAATCAGTACTTCTAGTTGTGCCGCCTGGCAAATCAACATTTTCCGCCATTTTGAACCCAGTTTGCTGAGTCGTGTTGAAATTGGCTCGAATGTACCTCTTTTTTGACAAACAAATCCACCAAATTTCATTTCGATATTGCCCGCCTTTTTTAAATTATTGATTTTGAAACTTTGACGGAATAAGGAACAAATATAAAAGAAACCAATGAATTTCCATTAATTAGTTTAAAAGTTAAAAGCGGACATAATTATTAATTAATAATTAGTCCGATACTTTTGTTTTTTACAGAAGTAGAAGACACTGTAGTGGCCTTCGAACTGAGGATAAGTTAAGGAACCCCCCCCCCCCTTTTTTTCTTTTTACTTATCTATCGATAAAACAGTTAAAATAAATTTATAAGATGTAGTCATATGATAAATAACATGATTCTCATATTATCTAATTTATAAAAGATAGATTAATAGGAATTGGTTGAACTACATTTTTGTGTCATCATTTTGATTTTCATTTAAAAAATATGAAACACAATATAACAACTTCGATCAAATATCATTAGATTTATATCAACGTTGCGTTGTTCTAAAAAGAAACATGTAAGGCGCGCTTCACGTAAGTACGTGAGGTGATAATTGCCGGTTTCTGTACGATTAAGTGTAATAGTTGCATATTCTTTTTCTACACTTTAAGACCTTTGACAATTGATGTATAACATGCCATGGTAACTAAAAACTTTTTTTAGTCACCCGCCATATTGGCCGGGCCGCCATCTTAGAAATATTAAGTGTAAAAAAACCAGTTATCCAAAAAGGCGAGATGTACCTGTGTACCAAATTTCATGTTTCTAGCTATAGTAGTTAATGAATTGAAACAAGCCAACGGACAGAGACAGACAGACAGATAAACAGACAGACAGAGCTGTTATATAAGGTTTCTTTTTTACTTTGTACAGAAACCTAAAATGAACAAGTGTTTTAATTATTATATCCCTGGAAAAGTTTTTCCCTGGAAATATCGGGGCTTTTTAAATGTTAATTCTCTAGATATTGATAGGTACTAGATTAATCCGTTTTATAATGCTCCCTTTGATTAAGGGCAGAATTTCACTTTACATTTTTAATCTATGGACTATTCAAAGGTATTCAAATATTAACAACGGGCACTTTACATTTTGGGGTCAGTTATATATATATATATATATATA
>KZ651287.1:175853-192277 GCA_001010745.2 Gerris buenoi
TTAAGTTTAAATGATTGTGGTATTTTTTTTATAAAATTCTTTAAAATTATTGTTGTTATTGTGATACCTGATGGTAATGCATATTCCTGTCATTTGGTAATATTAAAAATATGGGCGTAAGACTTGACAAACAGTCAGACCACAAGTCTACAAATGTTTTCTGATGCCTGTAACCCAATTTGTTGAATTTGGAGACATTGAATACTCTTTTAGTTAAACTCCTTTCTCTTACTAAATAATGCAATATTATTATTCTTTACAATTCTTCAAATCCAATTCTTCTTTTGTTGCATTTTGACATTCCATTGTGTTTCCTTTTTTGTTACCTTTCCACTTTTGGTGTGTTCTACTGCTACTGTTATGATAAAAGAAAGAAAACATTAATAAAAATTATAGTATAAATAAGTTAAGAAATCCAAAAACGTGTAAAAGGAAACCTTTTTTCATTGCTTTTTCCTGTGGCAAGTTTTTGATTCAGTTGGCTGCTGTCCAGAAATAAAAAGTTTATTTTTTTGACAGATTGTCAACCCCACATATCGCTTTCACAAGACCAAACTCATCAAATATTTATTGGCACTAAACTATTTCGCTTATTTTCTTTTTTCCTCTTTATAAAAAGGTCCTAGTTTGATAAGAAATCTTTTAATATTTTGAACAATTGTTTCTGTTTTTTTCTTGATATTTTCAAGAAAAGTCAATAATTTTAATACCTTTTTTTTATCACTTTCTTTTTTTTTAGGTAATAGAATATGGTTTCAAATTAAATTTTTTATTATTCAGCTCAGCACACAGCAGAGTTATAAACATTTTTTACAATTTTATTAAGTACAATTGTTTCAATTAAAGCAAGTCATAAAAAAAAGATAGAACCATTCTAATAAAACGTAAAATTAAATTTGATGGAATAAATCCACGGCTCAATCTTTTGGTACCTTAAATGTCAATTTTTTTTAATTGTGTTAAATATAATTTTTCAAGAAATGTAATTTGATCACTATTCCTTATAGTCCAGTGCAATTGGACATTCCACTTCGGAAAAATTAGGGGAAAGCTGAATTTTGGCATGAACCTTGATAATAAACAGTGATACAAACCCATCATTATGTTTGATTTCCACAAAATCTCAGTCAAAACAACGAACTTTTTATGAACCTTGATATTGCAGTTCTAAACAAATTGTCAAAAGTTGATCCGAGTGCTGCTAAAAGAACTACGCGGGGTCAAAGGTCATCAAATTCGTTTTTTTGTGAATATCTCATTAACGGTAACGTTTACAGAAAAAAATACAAGAAATCAAATTTGTATCTTAAAAGATTTCATGAATTTTTTTCGTAGGTGTAACGGTTTTGGAGATAACCTCAATTTACCTTCTTATTTATCAGGCAATTATGACAGCAGTTCGTCCAAAATTATTTATTTTACAATTTCTGCACCATTTACGGTCGTAACACTGTCCATATAATGAGTATAATTCATATTATAACACCTGCTAGTGCAATTGTGGTGAAGAAACCAATAGCACGTTGCAGCACCATGATCAGTGCAAAGGATATCGCGTCAAAAGCTAAAGTTCCGATTCGAGTTTATGAAAATAAAGATGTTGCAGGATTCAGTAAAACTGTAGTAGACAATATCTTTATCGAAGATACAACGACTGTATCTATGCTTCGAAAAATTGATGTATTATGAATGTATGGAAAATGGAGTGGTATCTCAGAACTGCCTGCGGATACATACGTAAAAAACGCAACTTTACCTCTAAGGTGACGTGGAAAGGAGTGTATGTTTCATGATAAATAAGAAGGTAAATTAAGGTTATCTCCAAAACCGTTACACCTACGAAAAAAATGCATGCATTCTTTTTTGTAGGAAATCTTCTACGCTACAAATTTGATGACTTGTATTTTTTCTGTAAACGTGGCCGTTAAGGCGGGGCGGGAACCTGTAGTGTTTTCGTAGTTAACAAATGGGGCCTCTATTTTAAGAGATAGAGAGCTGATTTTTTTTTCAAAAGATTCGCAATTAAATCCCAAAGGGCGGCTAGTTTTTAGATTTTTTATATTTAGTTCATTTTAGCCCTAAAAAAGCCCTCAAAGTTAAAAATTGTATTTTCATGAACGAAATTCAAAATTCTAAAAACTAGCCGCCCTTAAGAAACATTAGTAGGTGCCAAATATGTAAAAATTATTTTCAAATATTTAAATTTGGAGGCTACATTTGTTAAGAACGATTTGACGGGACCAGGCCGTCCGCTACTGAACCTGGTGGATTTTTAATGTACTAATGAATTAAGTTCTATTCAGATTCAGATTGGGGAAGGGAATGAGGTGGAGTGTCATGCGTCCCGAGTCCCGGGTACTCCCACCCTGCCTGCCTCTAGTTCTAACCCTCGTCCTTATCTCTTACATATACTAACACAACTTATATACTTTAATGAACTAGTATAATGTCTTCGATTTCAACCATTACAAGCCAAAAATCCGTTTCTGATATCAGTAAACTTTTTTGGTCCCTTTCTCTGCATACATTTTTTCAAACTAACATAATTAAAAACTGCTTATCTAATTATTATAAAATATATTTATATTATACTTTTCATAATTAGCCCATTGTTGGTCCCATAATATGATGATCACCTGTCAACCTTCTGCTTCTGCCCCTATTTCTTTCTCTTACACAGTGTTCAAAAATACACTTATTAACATTACACTCATATTCTTCAAAATTTTCAAGAAATTTGGATAATTTGCCAACAGTAGTCCCTAGATAGCCCAAGATTAATTTTAACCACCTGTACCTGTGCTCATTAAATATGCTTGTTGCATCTCAAACAAACTTTCTCATTTTTAAGAGTTAATAATTACATAGTCCAGTGTTCACTATTTATTAGTTTTCGTAGGTTCGTTTAATTATTTTAGGCTATTTACCATAGAAATAACTTCTCCTCGGCGGGGAATCGAACCCGGTCTCTGTCTGTCTTGGTGTAAAGCAATTTTCTTAGGAACTAGATTTTCCCGGGAGAACGGCTTATATATTTAACTTAAATTGGAACTTAAATTCATTTCTCAATTTCGCCTCGGGGCAAGAGTTTTCTGAACATGTATGTTCAGAAATTTCGTCAAAATTGGCCCAGTAGTTTAACATCAGGGAACCTCAAAACGTGTAAATCACATCACGCCATGAAAATATTTTTTCTTTATACGACAAAGTAAAAGGGGAAAAATTATATAAATTATGAATTGTAAAAGTATATAATGCGACGCGGNTTGGCAGTAGTATACATCCTAAATCATCAGACACTTCAATAAATTATCGAAAAACAGGATAAACGAAAAAAAAAAAGAAAAGATAACTCCGACTATAAATAATATTGTTTTACACTCACCCTTCTCGAAAATCCCTACTGTAATCCTCTGAGTGTATTTTTAACCAATTAATTTAAATTCGCCATCTTTTCCGGCGATTTTTATTCTTTACCCGGAAAAAAATAATTTTATAACAGGGAAAAAGGAAAAAAGAATAATGGCACTGAGAATTTTAGGTTTAAAAATTTTTATTTGTTGGACTTTATCCTTTTAGGTTTCTGTACAAAGTACAAAAAAAAACCTTATATAACGGCTTTGTCTGTCTGTCTGTCAGTTGGTGTCTGTCCGTTAGCTTGTTTCAATTCGTAAACTACTATAGCTAGAAACTTAAAATTTAGCACACGGACATCTCGGCATTTGAGGCAACTGTACACATTTTGGAGTTTTTAAATTTAATATTTTCAAGATGGCATCCAGGCCAATATGGCGGGCGTCTAAAAAAAGTTTCTAGTTATCATGGCATGGTAGGTATACATCAATTTAAAGGTCCAGAAGTGTATAAAAAGATTATGCAACTATTAAAATAACACAAGTAATATTTTCAAGATGGCGGCCAATGTGGTGGGTGACTAACAAAAAAATGTCTAGTTACTATGGCATGTTATACATCAATTTAAAGGTCTAGAAGTGTAGAAAAAGAATATGCAACTATTGAAATAACACACGTAATATTTTCAAGATGGCGCCCAATATGGTGGACGACTATAAAAAGTTTTTATTTACCATGGCATGTTATACATAAATTGTAAGGTCTTGAAGTGTAGAAAAGGAATATGCTACCATTACACTTAATAATTTTAACTTAATCGTACAGAAACCGGCGTTTATCGCTTCACGTACTTTAGCGCGCCTTACTTGTTTTAAAATTAAATTAAAATTTTATGATATTAACTGTGCAATAGTACCTACACAGAACAAGTAATAGAAAATATTGGTTTTACAAAATAATTTTTGTTTTTGTGTAAAAAATCAGTAGCCGATATATTGTAATAAAAGTTTTTACACTCTGCTTCTGCTCAACATTTTTCGATGAAATCAAGCGTAAACCATGCTCTGCATAACCTATTTCATTCTGCCAGTTTTACATACATATGTGCACAATGTTAGGGCTTGATTTGGTTTTAGGAATTTTTATAATGAAAAAGTATATACTATTTTTGCAATTCTAAGCTTTTTAGAAGCAAAACTTTAATTTTATTTATAGGTACAGATGTAAAAAAAAAGTTTTTTAATTAAAATAAATTAAATTTGGTTAAGTGTTTATTCAAATTCGAGTATTTGATGAGAGACGAATGCCAATAGAAGGGCCGACACTGGAAAAAAATAAATAAATAAAAGCCTCGTATATCCGCAAATTTTCCTCTGAATTATATTCTCTTGGGTAAATACAGGAAACAAGTGAAATTAAAACGGTAAATAATAAAAAAAAAAGGTTTCAAGTATGATAAATGAATTATCTAATTTCCCTCAAGTTTATTTAAAAAAAAGAGTGTTACATTAAACTCTTAGATTTAAATTAAATTTCATTTGAATAAATGTAATTAAATTAATTTTTGTATAGCACAGCAAATATCTTGATATGGATCTGAACAAAAATGTTCATCGTCTTATCATTTATTTGCCTATTAAACAAAAATTTTAATTGTTTACATATGATTTTAGTATTGTTTACTATGCTTTTTGGATTGTTTACATACGATTTTAGTAAATCAGCTTTAGCTTTAGCTTTGGTACCTCACTTTTTGTCTTACATTATTTAATATTTATAAATTTTACTTAATTATCAGCTACATTTAAATATCATTCAGGTGATAGTTGACAGACTATGCTCTCCCACTCTATTCTATTTTCTTTGCCCCATAATATAGCTCCTGCGCATATTTTCTTTAATTCTTTGCGCCATTTGGCTCTCGGATTTTCTCTATTCTATGAAAATACCATTGTAGAATATTTTGTCCCTTGCTACCATTGTAGAATTTCTTGTATCTGAATACCATTGTTAAGTTTCTTGTTCCTCTATCGCCTTCAGTTCTTGCAATGTGTTTAGCTTATTGGTAATTCCATGATGACACAATTTCCACGGCGTGGCCTAGTGAATAAAATTACTTACCACGTCTGCGGCACCAGGTTGTGAGTTCGGTCCCTCGCCTTGATGCTCTGATTTATATGGCTCACTTATGATCACAGCATACTCGCTTCGGTACAATGTACATTATACTAAGAGGTATAATATGAAGCCTGGAACTCCCTACCGTCAAGTGGCTAGAAAAATGGGCCTAAAAATGGCCTAATTACTAGGTTCGAACAAGTGGTTCGTTCTACCCGTCTAGTACCTTACTACTCCTAATATAAAATTAATGAAATTTGGTTTTAAAGTCTAAAGTCTGTGTCAAAAACAAAACAAAATGGGCATTATTCTTTGTCGATATCCATTTGTTTCACTACTGGCTATTTATTGTGGTATCATGATAGCAGCTGAGATACGATAATAATTCGTCTCTTTAAGGTCTTCAATTATCGATTAATTTTGCAGATAGAGGGGGATGTTCCTTGTCTCATGTTGCTAGGATGAGGAAAGTTTCGAAACAGTATGTAGTTCCCGCCACAAACTAAATTAACTCCCCGTTTTAACCCGCTAAAATCCCTTCCGTTTAACGGGTCGAATAAGAGGGTTTCGAATTTCATGAGGGGAGTTTCTGCAGACTATCTGGAGTTTTCCATACGTACTCATATTCCGGAGAGAACGAGAAGGCGTGCGAGTGAAACTGGAAGAGAGAGAGAGTTGGAAAACTTCTAATTTTAAACGTAGACCGAATACGAAGTATATGGAGTCTTGACTAAGAGAGTAAAATCCGGTGGATATACTTGGCTAGCGAGTTGCGGAACCCTCGCTGAGAAATTATAATCTTCTCAGAAGAGATTTTCTCTTCCCCTAACCCTCGAAAGGATCCAACAGAAGGAGAAGTACACACGACAGACTTAGCACGAGGTTTGTCGAGAGATGCGGCAGTGTAAAGGAACAGGGGGGAAGATTTAGCATACTATCCTCTACTCGGAAAACCCTTAAGCTATTTTGCGGCTATGCTCTACCCTACCGTACTGTGGAATAGAAGGAAGGGACCTCGAAGAAGGAGGCTATAAAACAAACAAGCGTGTCGCATTTAAAGAAACCCTCGGCGAGAGAGGAAACGACGCTTCTTCTTGATGAACAAACCTAAACATTATTCAACACAAGCCTACTAGAACCGGGGCCGACTCTCTTCCGTGAAAACAGCCTTACACTGGATAAACCACTAAATATACTATCTGCTTACAAATAGACCGGAATCATAATATAGACAAAGAATCCTATTATCTTTTACAACCTTAGTAAATACTTCTTAATATAACAATAGCAATTTAACATCGGCAATATTTTATCTATTTAAATAAAACTAGAAAAACCGAACTCGCAACGATCCGTGTGTAGGTAATTGTATATTCTTATTATACAGGGTGTTTGGTCGAAGATGTAACAAACGAAGAGGGCAGATTCTACCCATCATTTGCAACAAAAAACACTATATATACCATGGGTCAATTCTCAATAGTTTCGCCACAATAATTTTTTTTGTTATTTTCCAAGGTACGTCCATTTTACTGTAAAAAAGCGATCGCTGCTTCTAAAATATTGATGATAGAGCTAAAATAAAGGTACCGTTGGAAAGAGGAGATAATTTTAGTTCATAAAATGTCTATTTCAAATGCCTTAAAGGGGCAAAACATATCCATAAATTTCATTTTATTGTTAATTTTATCAAGAAATTAAAATTTATTTTTGTTTAAGCCTGTAATTATGCCAAAAAGGCACGAGGTACAGTTTGCCAAATTTCAGTAACACTTCTTCATTTATTCCCCTTTAAGTTAAGTACCCTAACACCATCAGTTGATATGCAATTTTTTTGAGCTATGATTGAGTTTTAGTTAAAAAACGACCCTAAAAACGCGTACAGACCACTTTACGTGTTACTGTGAGGAGATGTCTTAATTTTTATAATTACTCTAATAAGTGAGATAAGTGACGTTTTGACGTTTCGCTTCTAATGCTAGAAGCCTCTTCAGGTGTGATTTTGGCGTCATTCACCCTTCTTAAACTAAGGACACCATGATCACCCCTGAAGATAATTTTTGCATTAGGAGCGAAACGTCGGGACGTATAGTATACCCTTCGAGACGCGGTCACCTCCGAAGGACCTAGAACTTCACTATATGTAAGATCTCATATCAATTAAATAGAACTAAGTTGTTTCTCCCGAGGTTTTGTTAAAAATTAATCATAGAGGGGTTAAACACCCAAAGCCACCTTCTCCTTCTGGAACCTTGGTTAAGGGAATGGAGGATACGAATTAACGAACAGAAAAGTGTTCATGTCACTTTTACTCTTCGTCATAGCACCTGTCCTCCAGTCATCCTTAATCAAGTTCTTATCCCTCAATCCAACACATTCCGTTACCTAGGCCTTCTCCTCGATAGAGACTCACTTGGCAACATCATACAAAAACAAAACGTACGGACATTTCAAGACAATACAAGTTGCTGCTTCGTCTTCTAGATCGTAGGTCTGATCTTACCTTGAATAATAAATTTCGTATTTATAATGTAGTCTTAAATCCAGCTTGGACCTATGGTCTAGAAGTGTGGGGTAGCACCAAGCCTTCCAACATCCGTCGAATCCAAACTCTCCAATCCAAGATCCTTAGGAAAATCACAGATGCCCCCCTCTACGTCTTCAACCTCTCTCTCCACACAGATCTCAATGTTCCTTTTGTCCGAGACCTATATCCATATCCATATCCTGATACCACTCATTCCACGAATCTCTACACAATCACCCCAATCCCTTAATAGAACTCCTTGCTTCCCAAATTATTCCAGATAACTCACCTCGTCGCCTGAAGAGGCAGTGGCCTAGAGACCTTCTCGTCACATAATTTTTATATTTAATTTTATGCGTTAATATCCACTTAATTTAATTTCATTCGCCACACACTCAATATTCATTTACATTTATATTTACAAGTGTAACTATTAGTCCTTAATAACTTCTCGCAGCCGAAAGGAATAGTCACTGGACTATTACCTTTCTCAAGTTACTCATTACCAACAAAACATTTAACATCTGTAACACTTATAACATGTAATTATGTGTGTTAAACAATAAAAATTTAAAAAAAAGAGGGGTTATAACTCCAAAAGTATTTCGGTATCTAAATTAATTTAACATATTCTTTTGGGTTTTTTGGCTGTATTTAACCTCCTTTGAGGCATCTTTAGGCCTTTAACAATTCCTCCTAAAACATAACTTTATTTAGTTTTCATAGTTATTTTCTTTCTCGGCAATTGTGTCTAATTATAGACATTATTTATTTAAATCCGTTCCCATTACTTCACTGTAATTTAATTTAAAAAAAATCCTTATACAGAAAGCAGGACTACATAATATTTATGATAACACTATTTAAAACAGTGTATCATAATAGTGAATTCCCGGGAAGGAAAATAACCAAGAAAAAGAAATAATGTTATGCTTTATTAGAAGGAATTGTGAAAGGCCTAAAGATTAAAGATACCTCAAAGAGGTGAAATATAGCCACAAACAAATTGAAATGAAGTTATTAATGCTTTACTGACCTGAATAAGAATAAAAGCATAGTCATAGTATATAAATAAAGGGTAATATACTACGAATTTGAATTAATTTAACCACACTTTATTTAGTCCGGTGACTAATTGAATACCTAGAATCACTAGTCTGATATCTATTAACACTAGCGAAATTCTTAAACATTATTAAGAAATTGTCGGAATACCGAGTATTTAATGAAAATACTTTCACAATTACAGCTACATAGTTACTTTAAAACTTTTGGAATATTTTTTTAATTTAATTATTTATATAACCTCTGTTTTGCTCTTCTTACGTATTTTCAATGACGTAGGACATTTTTGCGATAAATGTATAGGAAAAACATTATATTTTTCTTATTAAGATTAATATTTTTTTGTCTTTGAACGTTTTGTTTGATTTTTCTTCCAGATCTCGAATGTACTTTTACAAGACAGTTGTAATGTTTGGTATTTCAAACGTATGTTTTTCCCCTGTAAAAAAGGATGAAATAACTAAATAAAATATGCAAAAGAGCAAGAAGGAAGCGTGAGTAGTTTATTTTATTCAAGGGCTACTATTGTAGACCTTGTTGGAACAAACGTGAATTTAACTTGTTTTTTTGTGTAGGCCGAAGCAATCCCTTCTGAACTACAAATCACACATTCACATAGTTTACATTAAAGCACACACAACCCGGGCTACCTTTTCTATAAATAAGATACAAGCGTGGAAAAACAAAAATCAATCGGCTCTTTCTCTTATTTAAACCATGAGCAAACCTGAATGATTTTAAATAAAAAATCAAAACACCTTTTCGCAATCGTTAAAGTTCAATAAGTAGGAGTTACGATCGAGAAAAAGTTTATGATTTTTAAGTGTTTAGGCTCTCAATAAATTAAATTTAAAGGATGTGTTACCCCTTACAATCTAATTATTCTGCACCTTAAAAATACCCATTCTAATTATTTTCTACAAACGTCTATTCGTAATTATGAGAAATCTAAATTATTGGACCAAGAAATCTATATTAACGTTTAATCATTAACCTTTTTCAGTTGCAGTCAGTATTTTTTCAACCTCCATAATCGTGCAAATCGATAATTTTTTTTTTTTTTTTTTTTACCTTTCGTCCAATAATGACTTTTTACTTATCTGTCGCTTCAAAATATAAAACAATTATTTTTCTAAATGTTTAAATTATCATTATCATTTTATTGTCAAGTTTTGTTAACCCTTTACGTTGTCGAGGAAACCCAAAAAGATTTTCTCCCACCTCTGTCCATGACAGGGATCGAAACATTGGAGGGACATTCCTCTCTGCCCCAGGATGGATGCTATTTTGTCCACACCATGGTTATTTTTATGATAGTCTCCCAATTCAAAAACCGTTTCAGACATCAGGGTACATATCTGGTTCCGTGTCTATCTGTCTGTCGGTTGACGCTCAAATTTTGCGAACAAACATAATATCGTCGGACTTAAATGAAATATAGACAGTAGATAATAACTAGCCCGTTATTGGTCCCATTAAAATTCGACCCTTTTGCGCCAATTTTGTTTTCTTTCACATGCGAACAATCATACATATATTTACACCTGTATCTTTAAATGTACTCTGTACTCATCTGGTATTTAAGAAATTTGGATGGCTTGTCGAAAGTATAGATAGCCCCAGATTAATTTCAACCGTTTACGCTTTATAAAATTTGCTTAATTAATCCTTTAATTCATGTTAAAAATCAAAACAATTTTGTCATATTTAAAAACCGGGATATAATTAAATAAATTTTATAATAGTAAAATCATAAAATTACTAAAGTATACGAAAAAGGACGCGAGGAAGCTATATGGTGTACCACACTAATTGGCAGAATATTATTTTTCGTGTCTACTTTGTCACTTACCTTCATTTTCTTTATCGGTATCAATATTTGTTCTTCATTTAGGGGAGTGATCCTTTAGTTCGACCTTTCATAGCGATAGAATTATGCATAATCGCTCGAGTGTATATAATACGTGACTTGTATATAACAATAAATAAGTTCATTAACGATTTAATATTGTTAATATCTTAGACTTCAGAGGTTATATGTCTTCCGGAGGAGGGAGACCTTGTCTTAATGGTTTTATGTCCCAACTTTTCGCGTTTCAAGGTCCATCTTCTTCTCTTCTACTCTGATGTAAGTAAGAACCTGGAAGTCAAAGTCAGTTTATGTACATACTTTTAAATTTTCCAACTTGTACATATATTCTCTCCAGTTTATCCAACCGTATCAGGTTCCAAAGAACAGGAACAAATCTCAGATATGACATTTTATTCAGTCCTTTATAATAAGATTCCAGAAATTCCATTCTGAATATTAAGTCTGTTTGTGATTTCGCTTTCATTACACCCACCTAATAAAACAAAAAAATCTCCTCTTCTACTTCCTTGTTTTCCCTTTTGTTAATTAAAAATTAAGAGACAGCAAATTAATGTAAATTCCGCTGAAATGACTTCATCCATTAAGGGCGGGTAAAAACGGGAATGAAATGGAAGAAAAAAGAAAAAAAGGTTAAAAGAGAGAAAATAAGAAAATTAGAGAAGACATTAAATGATGGAATAAAGCGAAAAGGAACGGCCGAGGATTGTCTTATTGCAATGCAAATTCGACGCTGTCTAGTTGAAATCTTCTAATCTTTCCTCGTGTATTTTTCACTTTTCCTCTCTTTTCCGACTGTTTGTGTAAAAGAGAAATAACATTTTGTTTAAAACATTACTTTTTTAACCAACCCAGCGGGTAATTCAATTGTTTTTAGGTTTGAATCTTAAACGTTTTCCTTTTTTCTGTATTTTTAAGATATGGAACATTTCGGTTACCGAAGGAATTGCGATCGTTCTGAAGAACTAAATAATTTTAAGTCTCCGAATTTAATAATTCAAAGACAGAAATCGTTTCAGACATCAGCGAACATTTTTAGTCCCGTGTCTGTCGTCTTTTTTGAGAACCAACAAATGCATCTTAAAAACTACCGTTCGATTTTAATGAAATATGGATGCTAGATTCCAATATGAAGGTTCAATGGATCTTCCTGTTGGTTAAGGATTTAATTTTTTCTTTGTTTAGATGGTCTTTTTTTTCTTTTTCAGTTTGAAATGTACTATTTTCTATAAAATTAGCTTTTCTAATTCGTAAGATGCATAAGCTGTACCTTTTATTCTGGTTTGAAGGTTTTTGCTGCCTGTAGACTCTAACTTTATTGTACCAAGGGTCTTCGTTGTCTGCCATTTTATTTAGCTTTACAGGGTTCGTTCCTTCCCCCAAAGAGTTAAAATAAAACCTGTATAAAATACTGTGTATAAAATGAAGTAGTTGGAATTTTTGTGCGTAAGCTTACATTACGTTATCTATAAAAGCATTTTGATCATTATGAAAACGATAT
Organism: Gerris buenoi; assembly: GCA_001010745.2. Taxonomy (NCBI): domain Eukaryota; kingdom Metazoa; phylum Arthropoda; class Insecta; order Hemiptera; family Gerridae; genus Gerris; species Gerris buenoi. Next base: position 188,289 of record KZ651287.1, read on the forward strand.
TTTTGTTACTTTAAAAATGTTTGCTACGTTAATTATAACCAAACAAATTACTACTATGTTTGACTATTTGACCATTGGTATGATGGAAGAAGATATGTGCTACACTAGTTTGTCTCTTCATGATAAGAACGCAAGTCGTGTATTCTTTTTTTAAGTCATAAAATGTGTTTTCCCTATCCTAGATATATTTATAGATAAGGCCCTTTATTTGTTGGTTTTGTTTATTTTCGCTTTCCCTTTCATTTAAATTGATACAGTGATATGATTCGGTTATGGTCGAAAAAAAGCTTCTCTATTTGTGAATTCATTTTGGTTCAAGGGGTTAGTGTTGTGTGTTTTGGCTGAGTGTTATAAAGGATGAGGGCAATAACTCATTGGTAATCCGCCGGGCTGGCGGCGAGCTCAGTTACTGTGTTTCGACGCGCGTTTCATTTCAAGCGTAGTTCAACCCTTACCCCGGGGTTCGAACCCTTGAACCGTAGTCGCTTTATTAATAAACATTTGATTCCGGAAGCGGTAGCACGGAGTGCGTCGGCCCATGTTCATGTTTCATTCTCTGCCCTACTAAACCCCGAGCTCTTTTGTATCCATATCGTTTCTCTACCCGTCTTCTCCGACTACAAACTGACAATAACTCATGTTCCACTACTGGAAGGCGAAAAGCTAAATATTCTTTAAACAATTGTTAAAAGTTTCTCTCACTGCTTTCTGTCGGCTTTATTTTGGCCTGTTGAATTATTAACTAAAATTTGTTCATTAATTTCCCGCAGTGTATTCAAATTGTAATTGCATACCTACTATTACCAGCCAATAAACGAAACTATATTTGAACTTGTCAAATTCATAAATAACGCAATCCCAAATAAACCTTAAATATCTATCTGCCAATGACCTAGCATACACCCTTCATTTAATAATATCATCGCTTCATCCATTTAATAATATCACATATCCCATTTCGTATTAAATAAGTATTATTATTTTATTGCTTTAATTGAACTTATTTGGCAAAAGACGGGTGAGAGGGAGCCAGCGTGACCGTAAGCATCTACGCGCCCGTCGACCATCAATGAGTCTAGGCGACTCAAGATCGTGGGGAATCGATCATGTGCCATGATTCTCTGATTTGCATCTATGAATCGAAGACGGAGCAGGGCTGGGGCATCTTAAGGGGTTCTCTTACCCCTCGCTTTGACGCTCATTTTTATATAGCTCACCAATGACCACACCATACTCGCTTCGTCGGTACAATATAAATATTAATGATGTGTGAAGTTGCTGGAACTCTCCATCACTAATATGACGTCTAAAATATGGCCAAATTGCTAGGGTTCGAACAAATTGTTCGTCCTACCTGTTTTTGTACAGTTTAGTGGGTGAGAAGGTTGCGCTACATTATAAATATATGAAGCCAACAATGTGTGTGTTTATAAATGAGGTGTGTTAATTAAGCACGTTAGTTAACATTAAGTATGTAATTTTGAATGCTTCTCTAATGACACGAGAAAATCCTTATTAACTATACTATTTTATATACCTAAAATATCTTGGTAGTTGAGAGGGGAGTATTATTATCATGTTTGCAGTTACATTGTGAGAGCTTGCATGAATAGGTTGGGATGATATGGAGGTGTCTGGATCTAGGTCCACTCGTAGGGTGCCCTTGGGGCGCCTCGGGGCTCTGCTCGTGTTTGTTTAGTCGGGGCTTCAAGGTGAGCGGAACTTACTGTTTACATAGTCGACTTCATTGAACACGAGTTAGGTAAAATTCTCCTCTCCTCGACTCCCTTGATAAAGAAAACGGCTCTATTTATTTAAACATTGGGTAGTTTACCTTTTTATACCTACAGTGATATTGTTCAAGAGTGTCAACAATTTACCGCACTTAATCTCCGCAATTCAATTTGATGCATTATTTTTCTCTCTTTACTTTTTCACATACGTGGTATATTGTATGAAGAAAACATCTAATGGTTTGATTTTGAGAGCTTCCACGTTTTAAGGGCCTTTGAGTTCAAACAACAGCCTACTAATTAATTATTTAATTATTATTTAATTTCTTTACTAAGCCAATTCATTTTTATTTATTATTTATTTTCATTTAAGCCCGAAGAAAATTACGCTATTGCAATGACTTCAAAATTTTTGTAATGAAAATTTTTTCATGGAAATCCGTTTCAGACCATTCTGAATTGATTCCTAAAGTTTAACACTTTTTTTATGTATGTATGTATATATATGTATATATGGATGTATATATGTATGGTATATATGTGTCACTCCAGACGATATCTCCTGTTAGAATGCACTTAAAAATTTCAAACAAATTTTAAAATGTCAATAATATCAAAAGAAAGGATGAGTTCGCTGGCCAAAATTTTTGGAGTTCATATAGAGGTCAAATTTTTACATTTTAGGGCCAAAAATAGCATAAAAACGTGTTTTTTCCATTTTACCCCTCTTTTATATGAAAATATGATAAAAGTGTACATAACAATAATTACAGTACTCTTAAAAAGCTTTCCAACGATGTGCATCTTGAAGGGTAAATACTATTTTGACTTTTGTACCCGTACCCGTATGTACCCAAACATTTTTTTTTTTTATTAAATTCTAAACCAAAATTTTCCTATATTATTATAAGCCAATAATACGCAGATTTCTTTGAAAATTCGCTCATTAAGTCATGGTGCATGACTGAACTTCTTAATTTTTATTCGTGGTAAATGGATGTTGTAATATTCTGTGGTGAATATACGAGTTTTTTTTTCACAAATGCCATTTCTTTCCTACTTTTTCAAAAAATTCAATTCGTATTCAAATTTACTCTGTCAATTAGTTTGGCTCACAGCTTCGTCGCGTCCATTTCCTATGTACCTTGACGACTTTATGCTTTTACAACCTATTTTTGTCAAATTTATTTAATTTCCCTCGTTTTTTTTAATCTGTCAAAAAGGTTTGATTTTTTACATGAATTAACGTACTAATGTAGCGCAATCTAATGAGCTCAGACGATTAAAATTTATTTGGGGGTTATCTGCAGGCCTACTTTCGACATACCTTCTATTCCAATTTCATAAACATGGGATTAGTACTTTTGAAGATATCAGTAGCAATAAATGTATATTTGGGTTTATGTGGAAGAGAAACAAATGGGCACAGAAGAGTTAAACGTATAAGGGACTAACAATGGGATAATTTTGATCTGCCATCCAAATTTCAATATGTTTTAGTCGCAAAAATTGAGAGACAGATCGGCACGGAACCAAAAATCATCCTGGTATCTGAAACGGATTTCTGTCTTGGAATATTTGAAATCGGGGAGCTAAAATATTTTCTTTCTTCAGAACGGTCACGTAGCTTCTGTTACCTTCGGTATGGCTTAGAAAAATGTTTAATAAAATAATAAAATGTTTGAGTGCTTTTAAATAACTCCTTGCAATTTCCCTGTATATTGTTTGACCCTTACTTACCTTCTTCTGGGAATGTAATTATGGTTTATATTATTTTTTTTGGAAAACCTTAAAAAATATGTTAACCAACTATCATTCTTTGTACTCTTTAAAAGTCGATTTTTTTTTTTTTTAAATAATTTCTTTCATTGTACTTACAAAGAAAATATGATAACTATTCTTGTAATTTTTCCATGATTTCTCATAATCTTTCCTACTTTTTTGTATGTATTTGCACTCTGGTTATTAAATAAATACTGATTGGTTGTTATTTCTAAATAAACAGGTCAAGTGTATGCTAGCCAGCACACAGCGAGGGTCCTTAGGCCAAACTGTATTGTTTAAGTAGTACCCTATTGATGGTGTTTTTTAAAATGCTAAGATGCTTAGTTTGAACTATCCTATGGGTCTGTTATCCTCAAAACACATAAAAAAAATCTGATAAAGTATTTTTTTGCCACTGACTTCAACCATATAAATACATGGTCTTTTCCATAATTATAAAAAAAAGTATTTTGTCAATAAAAAATAAAATAA